>SKCR01005964.1:0-54345 GCA_019454045.1 Zanthoxylum bungeanum | reverse complement strand
TCTAAAACTTAGACACAGGTAGCCATCTAAAAAAAATTGTTCTCATCGTTTTCTTGAATATAAAAATAAATAAAATTATGTAATTCAGGATTCTCCGTAATAATCTAAAAAATCTTTTCATGTTCAAATCAATTTAGATAATTATATAGCTAGGAACCGACAGTATGTTAAACGTAACGTGTATAAGGAAGATCATAGCATTTATCAAAATTCAAAATAAGAACAAGGAGTCTGCTCCATCATTTTCAATCAGGTTACTTCCACCATTTGGCAATATCAAAATTTCCTCATAAATTGAAGACAACATTCATTACAAAAGCTTGAAAATTAAAAGCCTTTACTTTTCTGCCTAACATGTGATCAGTCTATATATAATAAAATTCTACAATCACATAAAAATAGTTGTAAATCTCGCCGTTAAATCATCATTTTCGGATTTAAGCGGAATAGGTAAAATTTCCCGTTGTCTCAAGCTCTTACAAGAATCGTACTCTCTATATTCGAACTCATGACCACAATATGAGATTCTGAGTCATACACCACCACAATATGAGAATATTTCTGGAGAATTGGGTAGGCACGGCGCTTTGCTAGAAGCCAACCATGTCTTGTAAATCGGTAAAAACGTGGTACTGGTACGCACGTATTCAGATAGTTCGACAATCGAATTTACTGCCAACATATCCAGAGATTTCATGGGTCGCTTCCCGAAGATTCATCGATGACGTATGACTCGAACATAATTAATCTGGGATTAATTAGAAGAGAGAGAAAATTAATTTAGGATTAATTACGGTGAGAATTTATCTCGGATAAAATTCAGTAAAAGAGAGAGAATGATTAATTTGGAATTAATCGATTAAAATAATATATTCGATATATTAAATGAAATTAGATTTCATAACGGAATTAAAATTAGATTTCATAACGGAATTAAAATTGGATTTAAATTAATCTAGGATTTAAATAAAGTTTTTTATTTCAATTTTACACAAATCTGAATTTAAGCATGAGATAATGATTCTTTTCCTTAATTAAAATTTTTCAATATACGAATACAAAAAATTATATTTCTTATTTTAATAGATTTGCTATTTTAAGACTTCTTATTTTAAAAAGATAGATTTAAATTAAATAAATTATAGAGCTTTTAAGTGGTGCCACGTTTTTTCAATATACAAATAACAAATTATATTTCTTATTTTAATATGTTTATTATTTAAAGCCTTCTTATCTAATTATATTTCTTATTTTAATAATTTCATTATTTTAAGATTTTTTTTATCTTTTTTAAAAAGAAGATTTAAATTAAATAAATAACAGCTTTTTAGGTGGTGCCATGTGGCACGTCGAGGGAGTAGAAATAAGTTTAATATATTTATATATATATATATATATATATATATATATGTATATATATGTGTGTGTTTTTTATTTCATTTTATAATTTAATAATAAAAAATAATTGTAGATGTATTTTAATTTTTTAAATTTATAATAAATATGAGATTCTATTTTTATATTGTAATTTATTTCTTATTTTAATAATTTTAATTTTAATTTTACAATTTAAAAATAAATTAGAGATATTTTTTAATAATAAAAGATTAATTATAAAAATTAGCTGTCACGTATTAAATTAATATGTTTTTTATTTTAATAGTAGATTATGTTTTATATTATAATAGGTTTCTTGATTATAATAAATTACAATATTAATTAATTAAATTAAATTAATAAGTTTAAATTAAAAAAAAAAATATTAGTCTCAATCTCTTCTATATATAATTTAGACACAGGTAGCCATCTAAAAAAAATTGTTCTCATCGTTTTCTTGAAATATAAAAATAAATAAAATTATGTAATTCAGGATTCTCCTTAGTAATCTAAATCATTTCATGTTCAAATCAAATTACATAGTTAGATAGCTAGGGACCGACAGTATGTTAAACGTAACGTGTATAAGGAGGATCATAGCATTTATCAAAATTCAAAATAAGAACAAGGAGTCTGCTCCATCATTTTCAATCAGGTTACTTCCACCATTTGGCAATATCAAAATTTCCTCATAAATTGAAGACAACATTCATTACAAAAGCTTGAAAATTAAAAGCCTTTACTTTTCTGCCTAACATGTGATCAGTCTATAAATAATAAAATTCTACAACAACATCATCCATATAACAATTTTATAAAATCATATTAGGGTATTAAAATATTGAAAAATAACCAAATAAATAAATTTAGATCGTACTCGTACTGAACTGTTCATAATCTTCTATACGAATGTTTAAATAATACTTAAACATAATTAGGATTCAGTTATTATCCAATAAAAACCAACCATGGGTTGTATAGAAGAATTATGCCTATTGATGAGCATTAAAAATTATACACTTAGTAAAAAAGAAACTAATTATTGTACACTTATAATTTCATTAATCTCCTTAATTAATCCCTTGATTTTGCACATTTGTTAAATAATAATTATATTTATATTTTATTATGATTTTTATTTATCGTGTAGGTAAAATACTGCTTCGGAAGCTCAACATAAAAAATGGATATGAGATCTGAATTCCAGAACCCTGAAAACCTAAAAAGAGCATGACAGATAAATTCAAATCGGACTTGGAAAATATTCACCGTGTTTAGATTAGCGACAAAATGAACTTATGATATATTTACCCACAAATATTTATTATTATTATTATTATTATTATTATTATTATTATTATTATTCAAATACATACATACATATATATGTATATGTATATGTATATGTATATGTATATGTATATGTATATGTATATGTATATGTATATGTATATATGTATATGTATATGTATATGTAACATCCCCTTTCGGAGATGCTACCGGCAGGGAATAGGTCGTCTTATCCCCCCAAGCCTCTGACTATGGACAACACTACTACTCTATTTCAAACATAAACTCATACATAAGACCATTGCCCAAATCAATGACATAGAATGCATACAAATACACATAACTGTATACTCAACATTACTTCTCTTTACAACTGTGTTCATGAATACTTTTAACACAACTTTACAGTACAAATATCTGGTATTTACTTTGACTCTGACTGGACCTGGTGGACCCAAACACCCTAGTGACTGCCATCAGTATTCATCCTTTTGACCGGCGCGTAATCACACACGTATAACGCAAGCGCACGTATCGTTCAAGTAGTATAAAAGTATCGATCACACGAGGACTTAAAACCTTTTGTTATTAATTAATGAAGTTAAATGTTTAAAAGTATCTAATGGATTAGTTGTTTGATTGGGTGGTGACTTTAAAACTTAAAACAAGTAAATAAAATTACTTGAAAGTAGATTGAAGAAAATTCAAATTTATAAAACTATCCAGGGTTGTGAATCATTCCAATATATTTTTAAAAGATGAAGTGGTTATTTTACATTTATGTAATATATTGGTTTATTAACCTGGAATACAAAATTATGTAAAAGCCTCTTCCGATGGTCAAATACAAATACCTAGTATAACCCAATTAATCATATTCCTATGTTAACCAAGTTATCTGAATTCATTAAGATTAAGTTCTAATTATGGCTACCCCCGCCCGACAGGTATATTCATATCCTGTAAGAAATCTATTAAAGGGTTATCTATCCTCATGGAAGATCGTGGGCTATTAAGTCTAAGGTCTTAAGCCTAAAATCCTTTTTTCCAAGTTCATTTTAAGTTTACCGAATCAATCTTATTAATGGCCAGTTAACAAGATGCATTAAGACTAAGACTCAATAAATAAACCTTTATATTACCCAAACCGTAATTTAACCCCTTATAAACCGGTGATATTGGACTTCATCACAACCCCAGATAACTGGTTTAGTTACGACACATATTTACGGGTAGTAAAAACTTAAATAAAATAAAAGACATAAAGTAAATTGCTGAAAAGTAAATGCTGAAAGTAAATTGCTGAAAAGTAAATGCTGAAAGTAAATTGCTGAAAAGTAAATAAAGTAAAAGTACAATAAAAGAAAATGCTGAGGTAAAAGGATACACTTTTATTACTTCTATTTTAGATATCTCCCTTAATATAATATATTAACTTTGCATGATAATTACCAACCAGCCATATAGGCGGAATCCAGATTAAGTCAAATTAATAATTAATTACCAACCGACCAATCGAGCGGAATCCAGTTTAGTCAGGTTAAAACCAATTTAAATAATTACCAACCGACCAATATGGTGGTATCCTCGTTAAGTCAGGTTTTTAACTAGTTTATATATTATAATTAAGGGAGATTAATCTAAATATTAGTAATAACAGTTTTACCTTTTACCCCAATAGGGGGAGTTACCTCCTCATTACTGAAAAGTAAAAACTGAAAATTAAAGAAAGAAAAGTACTGTGCGTAAAAGTAAATTGCAGAAAGTAAAAACTGAAAAGTAAAGAAAAGAACGTGTGAAAGCTGAAATTAATTACTGAAAGCTGTAAATAAACAAACAAGATACAATCTTCTTAGTATTCTTAAGGAATTCCTTAGAAGAAAGTATGAATTTACAAATGAAATGACTTGATATTTATAAGCAAAATTTTGCCTCCATCAAATGCTCCACCAAATCCATTATTAATTGTTCCCTTAATTACTCCACCAAATCCATTATTAATTGCTCCACTAATTGCTATCATGTTTGGTGGTGATTTGATAATTTTTATTATTTATTTATTAATTTATTTTTTGCTTTGAAAATGACTTTAATAATTCCACATAACACACTTCTGGATGTTTCATCAATATCGGTCATGAAATCTTCAGAATTCGAAATTATTTTGTCTTTCAAAGTTGTAGCTCTTTGAGTCTTCTTTAATCTGGAACTTGAATCAGCTTAATCCGATATCGGAGTAAAACGTTATGCCCAAAATATGACAGATGCGCAAAACTGGAATTTCCAAAACTGCACTTCGTTAAAACGCCCTTTCAAGTTTACAATCTCCAAAATTAATATGTCAAGTCCAATGTTTGCCCTTATTTAACCCACATTTTGTCCTAAATGATTTCATTGAGTCCCAATATTATTTTATCTGCAAAATAAACTAAAACCTATCAAAACGTTCATCAAACCCGAGAAACTAAACAAAATATTAAGTAAAATGGGCGGTAAATATTGATATATTTTCCGCTCATCACACCCCCAAACCTAAAATTTTGCTAGTCCTCGAGCAAAACAATAAAATAAAGCTAATCCACTTTCGTAGGGATCACGATTGCATTTAACGTATGCAATAAGCCTTTAAACCCCTAGGTGTCCCTAGTGGACGAGTTGTAGTCTCGTGAGGGTTTACAGCAATGATACCCACAAACATTTTACAAAAGTAAAAAGATAATAAAACTAATGCACACAAAAACAAAAATACAAGAGAAAAGAGAATAAAGAAGTTAGTGACTAAACATGTGAAACTTCTACTCCAAGTTACTAGTTGTTTTATTTCTTTCTGAATTACCGAATAAGTAAATTCTCTGATTATATTTACCATCCTTCATATACACAGTCAACAAAATATTAATTAACTCATTTTTGCCCACAATAGTCACAAGTGTAATTGAGAAGAGAATAATATTTTTGTCCTAAAGTTTTATCAGAATTCACACTTTTTTTTAGCAATGGAATAATTGTTCTGATTTTTTTTTCCTGATTTTTGCTTTTATTTATTTATTTATTTATTTATTTATATGCAATATCTTCCATCTACGTAGCGAGTTTTGGGCCAGTAACTCCCAAACCAGTTGGCTTTAGGGCACTAGGTGTTAAGGCACCTCTACGGACTTAATTACTCAGACTTCAGATATATATATTTTGTTGGCAACATCTTCGATCCATGTAACGAGATTTGGGCCAGTGACTCCCAAACCAGTTGGTTTTAGGGCACTAGGTGTTAAGACACCCTTACAGACTTAATAACTCGGATCTCACACGTTTTTTTTTCCTTTTTTTTATCCTATCGCTTTTTTAAGATGCTTCCTCCAATTATACTAGAGCACTGAATATTACAAACTTTTCAATTACAGCTAATGTCTGTATGTTACCATGTATGCTGATAATACTTGTCAACTGAGCATATGAAGATTCATTTTAGTCAGTATTAGAGAGAATTCACAAATTAAATTATTCAAAAGGAAATAAACAAAAATTAACTTGTTCCGAAATAGGTTGAGATACGTCTTAGGAGTAGAATTTCCTTACACAACTATCTCTTACACCAATTTCACCCGATTAATCAAATTAAAAACATAAAATATTTTTGTGATTTTTAAAAAAATTTCAATTTTTTTGTATTTTTCGAAAAAGTTTAGACTAAAAATAAAACAATAAAAACAAGATACAAATTAACTATTCTCTTCCCCCAAACCTAAATGAGACATTGTCCCCAATGTCTTAAACAATAGAAGAAGAGTTTAGAAAACCGTACCTGGTTAGCTGAAATTCTACATCTAAGTGAAAAATTATAGGTTAAGATCCAGATTTATCCGACGCCTCTTACCACGATCATCATCGGACCAGTTTATCTTGGAAAGAATTGGGTCAATTTATGGTTCAAAGGCTAAGATTTGATCAATTAAATCCGGGGCAGTTCTGGTAGTAAAGAGAAGTTCTTTTACAGGTTTTGACACGAACCCATTTCTCTGGGCATCATCAAGAAACACACATAGAAAATCATAGAATCCTTCAATGTTAAACAGTCCAAGTGGTTTCTGGTGTATGTTCAGGTTTGCCTAAGATAACACTATAAAAATTTCCTCTATTGTGCACAAGCCACCTAGCAAAGCAATAAAAGCATCAGCACAGTTAATCATTTCTACCAGTCGTTCAGACATACCTGGCACAATTAGTTCTTCGCCGTTTGATGATCCAATAAGATTCGCCTCAGCCAAGGGTTTTGGGATGATTCCCAGAACTTGGCTGCCTCCATCTTGTACAGTCTTTGAAACGATCCCCATTAGTCCAAGATTGCCACCGCCATATACTAAGTGCTTATTCCTTGTAGTAATGACTCAACCCAATTCCTGTGCTGCTGCTACATATTATGGTTTAACACCAACACTAGTACCACAAAACACACAAATGTTTACAACTCATCTTCTTGAAGTGGCTTCCATATTTTTGTGTTTCTTTTTTCAGCTCTGGATGCCTTCAAGAGTGCAATGATGAGTTGAATTTATAGAACCTGAAAAGGGTGAGTAATAATAGCACAAGTAGCTTCCAAAGGACGATTAGTAAAATAGTAAATCGTGAAAGGTAAAAAAATAGTCTGGATCCTGTCGGAGAAAATAACAAAACAAATCACAATTATTAAGAAAAGACAAAGAGATATAATATTTACAATAATGTAACGGCTTGAATGACGTCTATGCGTCAGGGACAAGCTTCCCATCCAATTTTCTTATAAATTGGCAAACATGGTCTTTTAGAGTCAGATTCCCGAGACTTAACTGTGGTCTTTTTTTTTTCCGGAATTGTGTATGTATTTTGCGAATGGCTATATGAACATATCCACTGGGATGCGTCTCAAGAGTAGAAGATATATCATCTAAAGACTCCTTACTCAAGCCATCCCTAATGAATTTCATTTTATCTTCGCGATTATCATATACCATTCCTAAAGAACGACAACGAGTATTGCAATTCTAGCGTGCACATTTGTAACAAACACCTATTTGATTAGCTCTATGTTTCTTTGCATAGGTGCTTCTTCCAAAACTAGGTAAATAAGAATTACAAGAATTAGAATACTCACCTGCTAATCGGACCCGTGCTTCAATTACCCAACGAATGTCATTAGGAATACCATGGATCGTCAGAAGTCTCATTTGTTCCATGCGAGCTTTGTAGACCTTTATCAGAGAATTTTGAGGGAGAGAAGGAAACTGCTTGTGAAGATTTGCGAGAGCTTCTTCCATCCTGAAATGCGTCTTAATCTGCAAAAACTAAACACACAAAAATTAAAACACACCACATCACAATATATACACAAATTGCTTGGGTTGCCTCCCAGCTAGCGCTAAGTTTAATGTCGTCAGCTAGACATGATTTCCCGAACGTTAGGCTGGATCTGAAAGTGTGACACTTTCTTTTTGTCGCTCAAATGATTCTCCCTAGTAGTGCTTGACACGCTGGCTGTTAACCTTGAATGTGTTGCTCGACTTGGGATTGTATATCTCAATAACTCTGTAGGGTAACACCTGTGTAATCACAAATGGACCTTACCATTTTGATTTCAGCTTTCCAGGAAAAAGTTTCAACCTTGAATCGTACAACAACACTTGCTCCCCTGGTTCCAATTATTTGCGCATTATTTTTCGGTCATGCCATTTCTTGGTCTTCTCTTTGTACAGTTTGGCATTCTCATAAGCATGTAGGCGAAATTCCTCCAACTCATTGAGTTGGTGAAGTCTTTTCTCTCCTGCAGCTTGTGGATCAAGATTCAACTTCTTCAGTGCCCAATACGCCTTGTGTTCAAGCTCAACTGGCAGATGACATGCTTTCCCGAACACCATTTGATATGGGGACATACCAATGGGTGTCTTGTAAGCTGTCCGGTAGGCCCATAATGTGTCATCCAATTTTTCAGAACAGTCATTCCTTGTTGATCCAACGGTTCTCTCCAAGATTCTTTTGATCTCCCTGTTTGAAACTTCAACTTGCCCATTTGACTGTGGATGATAGGCTGTGGCAACCTTATGAGTAACTCCGTATTTGGATAGGAGTGCATCGAAGTATCTGTTGCAGAAATGTGAGCCACCATCGCTGATAATTGCCCGAGGTGTTCCGAAGCGAGTGAAAATATTCTTTTTCAGGAACTTGATCACCACTTTTGAATCATTGGATGGCAGTGCAATTGCTTCAACCCATTTTGAGACGTAGTCTACAGCAACCAGTATGTACATGTTTCCGAATGATGGAACAAAGGGTCCCATAAAATCAATACCCCATACATCAAATATCTCCACTTCCAGAATATTTTACAACAGTCCTTCATTTTTCCTCGATATATTCCCCGCTCTCTGGCACCTGTCACATTGAAGAGAAAATAGATAAGCATCTTTAAAAAGAGTGGGCCAGAACAAACATGATTGTAGGACTTTTGCTGTAGTTTTATTCCCGCTGAAGTGTCCGCCATATGGTGATGAATGACAGTGTTGTAAAACACTGTTGACCTCCTCTTGTGGAACACATCGTCTCAGTAATTGATCAGCACAACATTTGAACAAGTACGGCTCATCCCAGACATAGTGCTTGACTTCTTTGAAGAATTTCTTCCTTTGCTGAGTTGTCCATTCCAACGGCCATTTTCCAGAAACTATGTAGTTTACATAGTCAGCATACCAAGGGACTTCCTGCTGTTTCATGGCAAATAGCTGTTTATCTGGAAAAGTTTCTTTGATTGTCAATTCTTTGCCAGCTGTTTCTCCATTCTCGAGCCTTGATAAATGATCTGCCACATGGTTTTCTGTTCCTTTCCTGTCTCTGATCTCCACGTCAAATTATTGCAGAAGAAGTATCCATTAGACCAATCCGGGTTTGGCATCTTTCTTCGCGATCAGGTATTTGATTGCTGAATGATCTGTGTAGACCAGCACTTTGGGACCCAGCAGATAAGAGCGGAATTTTTCAAAAGCAAACACAACTGCAAGTAGCTCCTTTTCAGTGGTTGTGTAGTTGAGTTGAGCTTCATTCAGAGTTCTACTGGAACAGTAAATGGCATGGAAGATCTTTGCTTTGCGTTGTCCCAAAACTGCTCCTACAACAAAATCACTAGCATCACACATCACCTCAAATGGAAGGGTCCAGTCCGGTGCTACTATGATGGGGGCAGAGACCAGCTTCTGTTTTAGGATCTCAAAGGCTTCCTGGCATTCTTTGGTGAAGTTGAAAGGCACATCTTTCTCTAGAAGATTGCAAAGAGGTTTTGCAATTTTTGAGAAGTCTTTGATAAATCTCCTGTAAAAACCAGCATGTCCGAGAAAACTTCGAATCCCTTTGACAGATGTGGGTGGATGTAGTTTTTCAATTGTCTCGATCTTTGCTTTGTCTACATCGATTCCCTTTTATGAGATCCGGTGTCCAAGAACAATGTCTTCATGCACCATAAAATGACATTTCTCCCAATTGAGTACCAAGTTTGTACCTTCGCACCATTGTAACACATGTTCTAGATTTTGCAAGCAGTGGTCAAAAGAATCTCCAAACACAGAGAAGTCATCCATAAAAACCTCCATATTCTGTTCTAGCATGTCTGAGAAGATGGCCATCATGCAACGTTGGAATGTGGCAGGAGCATTACATAGTCCAAATGGTATTTTGCGGAAAGAAAAAGTATCATACGGACATGTAAATGTAGTTTTCTCCTGATCTTCTGGGGCGATGGCAATAAGATTGTACCCCGAGTATTCGTCTAAAATACAATAGAACTCATGTCCCGCTAGTCTGTCTAGCATCTTATCAATAAATGGCAGCGAAAAATGATATTTCCTTGTTGCTTTGTTCAGCTTCCGGTAGTCCATGCATACTCTCCATCCACTCACCGTTCTTGTTGGAATCAGCTCGTTCTTTTCATTTGTGACAACAATAATTCCTCCTTTCTTTGGTACACACTGTATAGGACTCACCCAACTACTATCTGAGATGGGGTAAATGATGCCATCATCCAACCATTTGATGATTTCTTTCTTCATGACTTCCTTCATGATTGGATTTAATCTCTGTTGATGCTCCACTGTGGGTTTGCACTCGTCAATCATCTGTTGGACAATTATGACCCATAGCGTCACTATTTGTACAGATCACAGTGTTGTTGTACAAATTAACTATGTGACAAATGAGATTGCACTCTTATCATTTGTGATTAGATCACCTAGATATATAAATGATAGGAGGTCCATGTGATTTGTTCTTGGATTGAGAATGATATGAGACAGTATCAATCCACGAAGGATAAATCATTAAATATCCCTAGTCAGAGCATTATCGAGATTGGACATCGATGAATGCGTAAAAGACTAGTATTACACTTGTGTGCGTTGTGAGGGCACAACGGCATAGTTCTCATATATTTGGGTATAGGATACTCATGCAAGTGTAATAGGAAGTTCTGTTTCTCCGATGGTACGGGAAACAGCTTCGCTCTGGATAAGACCCCCTCGGAATTCCATTGGTAGTATGACTATGTGTCTATGGAAATCCGAAATCAGGGTAGATGTATTTGGTCTTAACCTGAGACTTGCACCGCTAATACTTGCGACAATCAATATACTTTGGTTGAGGTCGTCCAGGGCTTTAACAGGTTCTGTGTACGCCAATGCTGGGTATATTGAGAATCGTAGTGTGTTGGGTGTGATGTCAAGACGGAAGTGTCACTCCAGTCATATGGAGTTGATGATTGCTCAGGGATACAGAACTGGTTCTCTATATAAGGTTGCAACCGTCGGGATAATATGACTTGGTCATGATTATCCGATTTTAAAGAGACTAGTTGCTTGTCATCCGATATATGCTTCGTACGGGGCAGACACTGTACCAGCCCCAGGCCTTGCATGTGATCATCTGATACTGGACAGAAATACGCAATACTACGTATACTACGCCTGATATAGATCCTTTATTCCTGTAAGGATATTTCCGGAGAATTGGGTAGGCATGGTGCTTTGCTAGAAGCCAACTTTGTCTTGTAAATCGGTAAAACGTAGTACTTGGTACTTACGTGTTCGGATGGTCCGACGACCGAATTTACTGCCAACATATCCGAGGATCTCATGGGTCGCTTCCCAAGATTCACCGATGACGTATGACTCGCACTTTAATTAATCTTGGATTAATAAGATGAGAGAGAAAATTAATCTGGGATTAATTGCGTAGATATTTTATCTAAGATAAAATATCAATTAAAGAGAGATAACGATTAATTTGGAATTAATCGGTAAATTAATATATTTGATATATTAAACGAAATTGGATTTCGACGCGGAATTAAAATTAGATTTTAATTCGGGCGAGCGAATTAATTTAGAATTAATTCGTTAGCGACGTGAATAGTGACTTCGCTAGGCGTAATCATTTAATTACGACGCAACGGAAAATTCGTTAATTTGGAATTAGCGAACTCGAGCTCGGGATTATTTGCGAGCGTATTCGCATTTCGAATTCGAGTGCGGCACGCAAGTCAAATCAAGTGTCAAATCATTAGTCGCATCAAGCGTCAAATCACTTGTCACTTTGAGTGATGTGACTTGACAACTTGAGTGATTGATGCGATTGATTGATGTGGTGGTTGAAAGCTTTTATTGTTTGACTTTTTTAAAAGCAAAAGTTTGGTTTTTAAAAAAGCTTTTTTAAAAGCAAAACTTTTTGTCACTTTGAGTGATGTGACTTGACAACTTGAGTGATTGATGTGATTGATTGATGTGGTGGTTGAAAGCTTTTATTGTTTGACTTTTTTAAAAGCAAAAGTTAGGTATATGATTTTAATAATCAATTACCAAAAATCAACACACATATTTAATCTCTCTCTTTCTTCTCTTTGCTCATGTTTTTTAGTAACAAAATTCTTTCTCTCTCACGCCCTTTAGGGGCTGTATTTTTCTTTTGTTCTTGGCAGTTCACTGCCGAATTTTCAAGAGGAAAATGGGAAGCCAAAGTGCGATTTTGTGGCAAAATCAAGAGTGCTAGCACACTCCGGGATCATGCGTAGGTGATAGGGAAGTCCACCCATGAGCCGGGAACCATTCGACGAAGCTTGGAGCTTGTTCGAGGAGCTCAAAATCAGAAAATGGAGGAGTGTGAACTGCTCACTGCCGAGCAGTGAAGAGAGGCAGAATTTCATTTTTGTTCTCTCCGCGTCGCTCAACCGATCGATGTAAGTATTCCGCGACTTCCTTGAATGTATTCACTCATGTTCATGCTTGATTTATGATCCTTGGGACCCTTAGAATCTCCAACATCATCATAATCATGTGCATGCAAAATGATAGACTAATGCCTCGAATGTCTGCTATAGTCCAGCCAATGGCTCTCTTGTGTTCTCGTAACACTCTCAGCAACTTTTCTTCCTGCTCCAATGTTAGTGAAGAAGAAATAATAACAGGTAATTCAGAAGAGTTTCCAAGAAATGCATACATAATATGGCTCAGAAGTAACTTCAGCTCCAGCTGCGGTGGTTCTTCAATTGAGGGCTTGATTCGATATTTCTTCGGAAGTTCTTCAATTGAGGGCTGAAGAACATGATGCTGGAGTCGGTGGTGATATGGACGCTGGTAATGATGATGATGATGCTGAAGAGGAGGAAGAAGTTGAAGATGATGAAGAAATCCATGATCTGCCACCTTAAATGGGAGATTTGCTGAGGAAGCTTACAAAGATTTTTCCGAATTACATTTTTAAGTCAATATTGTTTGTAGTACTTGATTAAATTATGTGTATTTTTTTATGTTGTACTTTTTTAAACTTTATAATATTTATATAATAAAATTTTTATTTACTATTTGTCGTGTTTATTTTATAATTTAAGTCATTAATATATTTATTTTATAATTTTACTAATATTAATTATATTGTTTAAAATAAAATTTCTTTCTTAAAAAATTTAAAAAATAACAATTTTATTAAAAAATAATAAATTTCCTAGGAAATTAGAAATGGAAATAGAAACAGATTCCGTCTCCAATTAGAGACGGACGGTTATTCCGTTGCTAAATAGCGATGAAATTATTCTGTATCTATATTGAAACGGAAGTTTCCGTCGCTAATTTTAGCTACGGAAATATAAATTATGTCGCTATTTTTTTTTCGACCAAGGGAATAGAGATGAAATTTTTCCGTCTCTATTCCGTCGCTAACTGTACAGTAGCGACGAATATTTCCGTCGCTATCTGACAGTTTTCTTGTAGTGACCTGAACTTTCAAAGTGTTGGACAATTATGACCCATAACGTCACTATTTGTAAAAGACATTGTGGTTTTTGTACAAACTAACTATGTGACAATGGAAATTGCTATTTTATCATTTGTAATTTGATTACTTGAATATATAAATGATTAAAGTCCTTTTGATTAGTTCCGGATTAATAAGATATGAGACAATATCAATCCACAAAGGTTTAATCATTAAATATCCATAGTCGTAGTATTATCGAGACTGGACATCGATAATGCGGAATAGACTAGTATTGCACTTGTGCGCGTTGTGGGAGCATAACAACATAGTTCTCATATATTTAAGTATTGGATACTTATGCAAGTGTAATAGGAGGTTGTGTTTACCGATGGTACGGGAACAGCTTCGCTCTGGATAGACCCCGTAGAATCTCATTGGTAGTATGACTATGTGTCTATAGGAATCTGCATCAGGGTAGGTGTATTTGGTCTTAACCTGAGACTTGCATCGCTAATACTTGCGACAATCAATACGCTTTGGTTTTGGTCGTCCGAGACTTTAACAAGTTCTGTGTACGCCTTTTCTGGGTTTATTGAGAATCGTAGTGTATTGGGTGTGATGTCAAGACGAAAGTATCACTTCAGTCATATAGAGATGATGATCACGCAGGGATACATAACTGGTTCTCTATTATGTTGCAACTATCGGGATAATATGACAAGGTCATGATTATCTGATTATAGAGACTAGTTGCTCGTGATCCGATATATGCTTCGTACGGGGCAGACACTTTTCCAGCCCCAGGCCTTGCTTGTGACATCTGATACTGGATCGCAATACGCAATACTACGTATACTACGCCTTTTATAGATTATATAATCCTTAAAGAATATTTCTGGAGAATTGGGTAGGCACAGCGCTTTGCTAGAAGCCAACCATGTCTTGTAAATCGGTAAAAAAGTGGTATTGGGTACGCACGTATTCAGATAGTTCGACAACCGGATTTACTGCCAACATATCCAGAGATCTCATAGGTCGCTTCCCGAAGATTCACCGATGATGTATGACTCGAACATAATTAATTTGGGATTAATTAGAAGAGAGATAAAATTAATCTATGATTAATTACGGCGATAATTTATCTGGGATAAAATTCAATAAAAGAGAGAGAACGATTAATTTGGAATTAATCGATTAAAATAATATATTAGATATATTAAATGAAATTAGATTCCATAACGGAATTAAAATTGGATTTTAATTCGGACGGATGAATTAATTTAGAATTAATTCGCGAGCGACTTTAATAGTAATTTTGCTAGGCATAATTATTTAATTAAATTTGATTTAATTACGTCGCAATGAAAAATTCGTTAATTTGGAATTAACGAACCCGAGCCCGGAATCTGTTTGCGGGCCCACTCAGATTTTGAATCAAGTGGGGCTCACCACAAGTCACATCACTTGTCACTTTACTTACTTTTTTGGTGATGGAATTTGGTATTTGGTGATGGCTTGTAAAACACTCCATTTTGAAAGGTGATAGACTTTTACCAAACATTTGATTTTGGTATATCATATTTTGTTTTTTGGAAAATCAAAACAACAAGTCAACACTTTTTCATTCTCTTCTTCCTCTCACCACCGAATTTCTCCCTCTATTTTACTCTCACATTGCCGCGAGTTACAAAGGAACTAGTGGAAGTTTTGTTGCAAAATTTTCCTAGAGCTATCACTTAAAAGAATCATACAAAGGTGATAGAGATCCATTCCCTTGTTGTGTGAGGAACGGACAAAACCGAGCGCAGCGGAAACCCGCCCGAGATCAAATCGCGAGCGAGTAAAATATATATATATTTTTTTTTATTTTCGGCAGTCCTTAAAAAGGGGGTTTAAAATTTTTAATTACAAACTTAAAATTTCCAATGCATTAAAACATTTTCATGTATTAAAAATTACCATAAGTCCATTTAAAAATTTCAACACACTTTAATCATTTATCAACTATTGAAAAATTAAAACTAAGCATCCTAATTATTTCCAACACTTGAAAATCCCAAACATACTAAAATTAATTTTCCAACACACTTTAATCAAAATTAATTCAAGCATACAAAATATTTTCCAACTCTTGGAAAAATTAATCCAAGCATTCAAAATTAACATATCAACTATATACTAATTTTCAACAATTAAATGCTTCTAATTCCTCACATACATGCTACCAATTTATCCAACACTTCCATATCAATTTTTCTCAACTAATTAATCAACAAATTGAACAAATAAATTCACAAATTAAATGTACCAACAAACTTTGTCAATTGATCCTTCCTTCAAGCTTTTCCAAATTTTCCAAGCTTTAAGCTTTCTCCAAATTCCACCAAATAGAGCTACTCCAAGAACAAATCTTGGTGATCAAAAGGTGGTTTGATCACTCAAGAATAGCAACCAACTTTTCCCCAAATTTTAACTCTTAAAACCCTAGGAAAAGGAAAACCTCAAGAACATAAATTAACCCTTAACACTTAGGGATTAATTCCATGGACTTGATTATATGTAGGGTAATATTTGGTGAGAATAATGGCTTGGATTATGAAAACAAAAATCAATTTCTTTCTCTTGTTTCTGTCGGCAGAGAGCAAAGAAGCAAAATGAAGGTTTCTTTAATTCATTATCTTGTTTTCGGCAGAGAGGCAGAGAAGAAAAAAAGTGAAGTTCTTTTTTCAAATTTTGCTTTTTTGTTTTTATTAAAAGAAAAAAAGAAAACCTAACCCAAGCCATATAATATAACCATGGTTTAAGGAATCTTTTATCTACACCACTTGTTTCAAAAAAACAACTCAACCATAGTTAAATTATCTCACCAACCAAGGTAACTAAATTGCAATTAAAAGATTTTAGTTACTTTAACTAAAAAAACATTCAATTACATTAACTAAAGTTACTTTAATTAATTAAAACATTTATTTGTATAAACCAAGTAACTAATTTTATTTATTAATTTAACAATTAAATTAATTTCACAAAATAATTACTAATTTAATGTAAATCAAATTTACATTTATTATACAATAAAAATTATATCAACTCTTGATATAAAATTAATTAATTCAATTCATCTCATGAATTATCAGATTAAACAATTTAATCCTAAAAACCCAAAAATATTTTGTCAACATTTGACGAAAGGTCGCCCTAGTGCTCAACGAGTAAACTCAATATAATGGAACTCTCTAGGCTCACGTTCTGTTGTTATTTATATATATACATATATATCTCATATACTTATATACATATTTCATGAAGGCCTGTCCACCTACAAATCATGACTAAACAACACGACACGTCGAACCATGCAAGTCGAGGTTAAAACGCTAATGTATAATCCCTTCGTCATTTCTGTTTCCAATTGAGTAAGGTTATAGTTATACTGTCAAAACCTTATCTACTCAATATATGAAATTTTTCATCCTTATATTCCATTAATAAATAATATAGCAAAACTCTTTTTGAATATTATTTATATTGTTAAAGAAACAATTTCTTCAACGAACTTTCGGCCAAAATTTCCGGAATATATTCTGAAATTTATGGAAACAAAATCCAACCATATGGACTGACGAATCCTCATCTTAACACACACCGATCTTCGTGAGCATCGGTCTATACCTAACAGTCATCCAGAGGCCAGACCATGAAAGGTCTCTGACATGCATGGTATCAGGCACAGAGGATCACTCACAAGACCACCGTGGTGTCTCAAGTCAAAGGACCACAATAACTACTCACTCGAAAAGATAACTATTGACAGTTTTATGGAATATCTATTAGTCATCTTTTATGAGTTTGTTCAATACTCATTCAATTAATGAATATCTGCATTTCTATACGAACTTCCGCTAAGCTCACAGTCTGTTGAGACAAACATATGTCCATTACATATATAGACAATGCACTAGTCGTACCATATAATGACCGACCCATGTCAATATATCTAGACTAGGAATAATTTATATTCGAGAGAATGCGTGATATTTCTCAACACCATTTGCAACTCTTGCAACTATATCACCATATGTTGTAACTCTCGGGTCTTTACTAAATTCATATAAGGTTCCGAGTATAACTCGAAATCTCTAACTCTTAGAGTAATCTAACTTTTAGATTTACAATATATAAATAAAAGTAAGAGTTTTACCATATTAATAAATAAATAACCATGACAAAATAAATATTATATTGCATAAATATCAAATATTCATACAAAAAGTGAATGGTGCTCGATCACCATTTCCAACATCCATAGAGTTTGGAATCTCAAATTTCAAGCTTGGAGCTTCAACATACATCAAAAGCCTATTTGGAGCTTGGAGCACTACACAAGGAGCAAAAGTTTTGAACTTTCCATCTACATCCAACCGAGCATTGTAAGTATTTTCCGCTAACTTCTTTGCGTATTTACACTTCTATTATGCTTAAATGATCTTGGGATTGTCCTTAAAAACCCAACAATGGTATCATGAGCCTATTTAAGCATGAAATTGATTAGGGTTCTTAATCTTGAATTTGGGTATTTTTTGATTTGAGCATTATTTAATCAAATTATTTGTTTGAGTATGCTTAGATAATGATAACGTAGAGTTATGCATGATCAATTTTATGAAAATTAATTGGATTAATTTTCCCCAAATCTATAGGCTTGGCCGAATGATATAGGTACCCTAAGCTCATAGTGATTTGAAATTTTAGACCATTGGATGAGTTTAAAATGAATGGATAAATTGATTTGTGATTTAATTGGATTAAAATCAAAATTAATGAAAAATTACCATGATTGCCGTGAGCTTGTATGAGCATGTTGGGATTGATTTTGCTTCAATAATGTTGGACATGTATTGAAAATAATAAAGCATGATTAATTATGTAAATTGGTATTTTGGAAATATTAATTTAAATAATTAATTATGGCTATACACTTTAATTAAATAAATTGTGATATTTGGAATATTAGAATTTAATTAATTAGGCTTATTTGGAATTGAGCTAAAATTGTTGTATTTGGGCCTAATGGGCTTGGTTGGGCCAAGTTGGTTTAGGACAATTGGATTGGATCCAAATTGGGCCTAAAACTATTCCATTAAGTCCAAATATAATAAATGGGCCTTTAAATAATTAATTGGGCCTAATGGGCCAAATTAATTTTATGGCAAATGGTGATTCCTTATTGGGCTTTGGTTGCCAAAGTCCATGCCTTAAGAAAATAATTGAAAGCCCATTGGACTTTAATTAATTGACATTGGATGTTAATTGGCTTAGAGACCCATTAAGATTAGATTTAGAATCTAAGTCGTAAAGGCACATTAAAAGTGTAATTATTTAATTTGGAATTAAATTAGAATTAGTATTGAATACAAATTAAATTGGATTTAAAATTGTAGTTCGATATAATTCAAGAATACGCACTTGGAGTACTTATTCCTAAATGAGTTGGACTCGAGCAAATCAAATCGTTGTTTGAACATTGGATGATCACTTAATTCAAAGATTAATTAATTGGATTAGATTGATTGAATAACATGCTTTTGTGTAAATACATGGATGTATTGTATGAATAATGTATATCAGATGGATATTAGATGGGTGAGGGAAATTTTGAAAATATTGTAATAAATTTAGAATTTATTAAATTGGACCTGCGTGTCCAGCCTTTATCTCTTGATTCTTTGTAATTCTCTTCTCACCAATTCCCCTCAATGTAATGAGGTTTCTTTACTGTATTATGTAATTGGGTAGAAGTTAGAATAGTGCTAGCCGGGGAGAGGAAAATGAGTGATTTGTTAGGAACAATTTGTGAGATATCCATCCGCATATCATTATTCATTTTATTTATCGCGCATTATTATGCTTTTAGAATGCATGCTTAAGGGTGTATGATGAGACCTAATCAAAGATAATTAATTGGTTGCCAATTACGTGAAAAACCCTCAATCAAACATTAAGCGTTTTCCTTCCATTGAGTGATTCATTCTCAAGATCCAAGATTGGCATTGGTTTGTTGGCGAAAGTCAAGACCTTTGTCAATCGCGGATGTGTTTAAATCATGTTGGCTTTGTTCCATATCGCATGTATTGGGCAAGTTGTGATTTGTTGGCCAAAGTCAATATCACTTCTTGTTCATCGACATGGATTACGAAGTTTTCCAAGGTCAATGGGTCCCGCTTAACTGGAACCATTAAGCTTGTTGAGCCAAAGCCAAGGCTTAGTTGATTCAGAGGAAAAGGTTCGGAAAATATATTGGATATATTGGCATATATTGTATATATGTTTCGGACTTGGAGGTCCACCTATCGGATCTAGGAATTGGATGAGATCCAATTGATCTTAGAGATCTACCTAGTTAAATATCATACAGCTTGTTGGCCAAAGTCAAGTTGTGTGTTATTTAACGGGATCCTAGCCCACTAGGAAATTAGGTTTCCTGAGTACTCAACAGAGGGTTAGAGGCTCGCCGAAAATAGTGGGAGGCTAGTATTGAATTTTCAATTTCGTTTAAATACTTGCCAAATACGCGCTTTCAAATTATTTCGTCAATTATATTTTATTAGTTGGACTAATATTTTATTATTTTTCTTATAACAGTTGGACTGTACCCAAATATCGTTAATTGAATAGTTAGACTATTGCAATTAAGATGACTGGAAAGATCGGGGTTAGAGACATTATCATGGGCGAAAATGTCTTTAATGGCGTGAACTTTCCTGATTGGGATATGAACCTCAGGATTGTCCTGGGGGCTGAGAGGATGCTCTATATGATAGAGAGACCTCTCAGGCCTAAGCCCAGAAATGAGCAGCCGCTTGAGCTTGAGCTTTGGAAGACTCATAGCGATGACAACTCAACTGCTCAATCTGTCATGCTCGCTGCGATGACCCCTCGATTTCGTCACCAAAATAAGGGATTGGATCCATATACTATGATGGAAAAATTGAAGGACCTTTATCGATCTAACCTTATATCACAAAAGTATGAATTGCAGAAGAAGCTCTTTCGCTCTCAAATGTCAGAGGGTACATCTGTCGAGCACCATGTGTCGCAGATGATTGCTGACATTGAATAGATGGGTCAGCTAGGCATAACCTTTGAGGCTGAGACTTCTATAGATTTGATCTTGCAGTCTCTTCCTGACAGCTGGAGCGGGTTCATCATGAACTACAATATGATGAACCAAGACCATACTCTTGGAGAGTTGATGGCAATGCTGCGTGAAGCAGAAAAAGAGCTAAGAAGGGCAAAAAGCGCGAGGCGCACTTCGCTTCAACATCTCAGTATTCCAAGGCTTGGCCAAAGGCTACTAGAGGTGTAAAGAAGAAGAAAAAGAAGAAGGGCAAGGCCAAATTGTCAAAGTCTTGTGGGAAGGCTAATGACAAATCCCAAGATGTATGCCTACAGTGTGGCAAACGGGGTCACTGGAAGCGTGACTGCCGTGAGTACAAGGCGCACATGAAGGAAATCAAAGCGGGCAAGGCACCGGCTTCATGTATGTTTGTTATAGAAATAAACATGTCTACCTCTAGTTTTAAAAATTTTGATTTTTGATTCTGGTTGTGGTACTCATATATGTACTGATGTGTAGGATCTACAGATTAGAAGGAGACTGGCCTCAAGGGATATTGATCTACCCGTTGGAAATGGAACTCGAGTCGCCGTTTTGGCCGTTGGGACTTATATTTTAGAACTGCCCTCGGGGCATGTACTAAATCTTTCAGACTGTTATTCTGTACCTAGTTTGACTAGGAATATTATATCTGTATCTTTATTAGCCCAATGTGTGTATACTTTTGGTTTTAGAAACAATGTGTGTTTTATGTATAAAAATGATATGGAGATATGCAATGCTGATGTGAATAACGGTCTTTATATTTTGAATATAAATCAATCTCAAACATATAATGTAACAAACAAAAGGCTTAAACTAAGTAACAAAGATGAAACTTATATGTGGCATTGTCGTCTGGGACACATTAACAAGACTCGCATATCCACACTTTCGAAGAGTGGGTACTTGGACGGATTTGATCCAAATTCATATGACATCTGCGAATCTTGTTTATTAGGCAAAATTCCTAAAACTCATTTTAGCGGTAAAGGTACATGTGCCACCGAACTGTTAGCCCTCGTCCATAGTGACATATGTGGGCCCATGTCTAGCCAGGCTAGAGGTGGATATGAATACTTCATAACCTTTACGGATGATGCATCACGTTATGGTTATGTGTATCTTATGAGATATAAGTCGGAAACCTTTGAGAAATTCAAAGAGTTTCGACACGAAGTAGAAAAACAGACTGGCAAAAGTATTAAGACATTACGGTCGGACCGTGGTGGAAAATACTTGAGCAATGAGTTTCTTGATTACTGGAAAGAGTATGGTATTCTTTCACAGTGGACTCCTCTCGGAACACCGCAATTAAACGATGTGTCCGAACGGAGAAACCGAACTTTGTTAGACATGGTAAAGTCAATGATAAGTCGTACTGAGCTACCTATTTCCTTCTGGGGATATGTATTTAACAGTACAATACTTATTTTGAATAAGGTTCCGTCAAAGTCTGTTCAACAGACTCCGTATGAAATATGGACAAGAAAGAAACCGGGTTTCTCATTCCTGAAGATTTGGGGTTGCTGGGCATACGTTAAACGTTTGGATGGTACCAAACTTGAACCCAAACCGGATAAGTGTCTATTTGTAGGTTATCCTATGGAAACCAAAAGATATTACTTTTACAACCAATAAGAGAACAAAATATTTGTTGCTCTACATGCGGTTTTCCTTGAGAAGGAATTCCTAAATGCAGTGGTTAGTGGGAGGAAAGTAGAACTCGATGAAAATCAGAGTGATACTGTTCTTGGCACAGAATCCTTAACGGAACACGAACAGTTCATTAGGGATGAGACTGTACCATAATCTTCGAATACACAAGAACCACGTAGAATGGAGAGAGTCAGAAAATAACCTGAGAGGTATGGGTTTCTGATCTCACCTCATGTGGATATTAATCTTATTGAGGAAGACGAACCAGCTACGTATGAGGAAGCGATACAAGTTATCGACTCCGGTTTATGGCAAGATGTCATGAAGTCCGAAATGGATTTCATGTATTGTTGGACAATTATGACCATAGCGTCACTATTTGTAACAGACATTGTGGTTTTTGTACAAATTAACTATGTGACAATGGAAATTGTATTTTATCATTTTGTAATTTGATTACTTTAATATATAAATGATAAAAGTCCTTATGATTAGTTCCGGATTATAAGATATGAGACAGTATCAATCCATAACGGTTTAATCATTAAATATCCCTAGTCATAGTATTATCGAGACTGGACATCGATAATTCGGAATAGACTAGTATTGCACATGTGCGTGTTATGGAAGCGTAATGGCATAGTTCCCATATATTGAAGTATTGGATACTTATGTAAGTGTGATAGGAGGTTGTGTTTACCGATGGTACGGAAACAGCTTCGTTCTGGATAGACCCCACAGAATCCCATTGGTAGTATGACTATGTGTCTATGGGAATCCGCATCAGGGTAGGTGTATTTGGTCTTAACCTGAGACTTACATCGCTAGTACTTGCGACAATCAATACGCTTTGGTTTTGGTCGTCCATGACTTTAACAGGTTCTGTGTACGCCTCTTCTAGGTTTATTGAGATTCGTAGTGTATTGGGTGTGATGTCAAGACGGAAGTATCACTTCAGTCATATGGAGATGATGATCAGCAGGGATACAGAACTGGTACTCTAATTGGTTGCAACCATCGGGATAATATGAAAAGTCATGATTATCCGATTAAAGAGACTAGTTGTTTATGATATGATATATGCTTCGTACGGGGCAGACACTATTCCAGCCCCAAGCCTTACATGTGACATCTGATACTAGATCACAATACGCAATACTATGTATACTATGTCTGACATATATTATATATTCCTTTAAGAATATTTCTGGAGAATTGGGTAGGCACGGTGCTTTGCTAGAAGCCAACCATGTCTCGTAAATCGGTAAGAACGTAGTACGAGGTACTCACGTGTTCGGATAGTCCGACGACCGGATTTACTGCCAACATATCCAGGGATATCATGAGTCGCTTCCCGAAGATTCACCGATGACGTATGATTCGAACATAATTAATCTAGGATTAATTACGACGAGAATTTATCTGGGATAAAATTCTATTAGAAGAGAGAGAACGATTAATTTGGAATTAATCGATAAAATAATATATTCGATATATTAAACGAAATTAGATTTTGACGCAGAATTAAAATTGGATTTTAATTCGGGCGAACGAATTAATTTAGAATTAATTCGCAAGCGACGTGAATAGTAATTTTGCTAGGCATAATTATTTAATTAAATTTGATTTAATTACGTCGCAACAGAAAATTCGTTAATTTGGAATTAACGAATCCGAGCCCGGAATATGTTTGCGGGCCCACTCGGATTTTGAATTAAAGTGGGGCCCACAAGTCACATCGCAAGTCACTTTAGTGATGGAAGTCATGTCACCTTTTTGTGATTGACATCCAGTCACTATTCATGATGGGAGTATATGGAGGCATTGAATGCTAATTTTCCCTCCAAACTTGTTTTGCTTTTTGGAAAAGCATATACCAAAGTTTGTTTTGACTTTTGGATAAGTTGTATTTGGTTTTTGAAACAAAAACACAAAAACTCTAAAAACTCTCTCCTTGGCCGAATCCTTCACAAGGCAAAAGTGAAATTTTTGTTGCAAAAATTTCCAAAGCTAGCACTTGAAGAATCATATCAAGGTGTTAGGGAAACCAATCTTTGAGCTTGGAATCTCAAATCAAAGTTTGTAGCTTGGATTCAACACTTCAAAGAGGAGCTTGGAGGAGCATCTCAAAGGCAAACTTTTTGTTATCAACGCATCCAAAATCAGTTCGATGTAAGTATATTTCCGCTATACTTCTTCTTGTATTCACATTATTTCTTGCTTAAATTTATCTTGGGAATGCCTTAGAAACCTAACAATGGTATCATTGAGCCTATTTGAGCATGAAATTTGATTAGGGTTTATATACTAAAATTTGGGTATTTTTGATTTGAGCATATTTTAATCAAATTGTTTGTTTGAGTATGCTTGAATGTTGATAACTTAGAGTTATGCATGATTAATTTGAAGAAAAATTAATTGGATTAATTTTCCCAAATATTTTTGGCTTGGCCGAATACAATATATGCCCTAAAGTCATGGTATTTTTTATTTTTTGATCATTGGACGAGTTTAAAGACATGGATATATTGATTTGAGATTCAATCGGATTTAAATCGGAATCGGATATAAAATCCCTACAAATGCCGTGAGCTTTATAACATGGAATGAGATGATTTTTGTTTCAATAATGTTGGACATGTATTGATGATGAAGATGCATAATTAATCAATTAAATTGATGTTTTGGAAATATTAATTTAGATAATTAATTAGTGCAATACACTTTAATTAATTAAATTATGAAATTTGGAATTTTAGAATTTGATTAATGGGCTTAATTTAGAATTGGGCTTATAATGTTGTATTTGGGCCTAATGGGCTTGGTTGGGCCAAGTTGGTTTATGACAATTGGATTGGATCCAAATTGGGCCTAAACCATTCCATTAAGTCCAAATATAACAAATGAGCCTTTTATGTTTAATTGGGCCTAATGGGCCGAAATTGGTTTCTTGGCAAATAGGGTGATTCCTTAATTGGGTTTTGGTATTTGGGTTTGACCCATATTAACCAAAGTCCATGCCTTAAGAAATTAATTGAAAGCCCATTGGACTTTAATTAAATGACATTGGATGTTAATTGGGCTTTGAGACCCATTTAGATTAGATTTGGAATCTAAGTCGTAAAGGCGCATTTAAAAGTGTAACTATTTAATTTGAATTAAATATAGAATTAGTATTGAATACAAATTAAATTAGATTTAAATTATAGTTTGATATAATTCAAGAATTCGTACTTTGAGTACTTATTCTTAAACGAGTTGGACTCGCGCAAATCAATCGTTATTTGAACATTGGATTATCACTTTTTTCAAAGATTAATTAATCGGATTAGATTGATTGAATAACATGCTTTGTGTGAATACATGGATGTGTTGAATGAATAATGTATATCAGATGGATATTAGAAGGGAAATGGAAATTTTGGAAATTGTTTTAAATTTAGAATGCATGGTTAAGGGTGTATGATGAGACCTAATCAAAGATAATAAATTGGTTGCCAATTTACGCGAAAAACCCTCAACAAATATTAAGCGTTTTCCTTCCATTGAGTGATTCTTACTCAAGATCCAAGATTGGCACTGGTTTGTTGGCCAAAGTCAAGACCTTTGTCCATCGCGGATGTGTTTGAATCATGAAGGATTTGTTCCATATCGTATGTCTTGTCCAAGTTGTGATTTGTTGGCCAAAGTCAAGATCACTTCTTGTCCATCGACATCGATTACGAAGCTTTCCAAAGTCAATGGGTTCCGCTTAACTGGAATCATTAAGCTTGTTGTGTCCAAGCCAATGCTTAGTTGATTCAGAGGAAAAGGTTAGGAAAATATATTGGATATATTGGCATATATATTGTATATATGTTTCAGACTTGGAGGTCCACCTACCGAATCTAGGAATTGGATGAGATCCAATTGATCTTAGAGTTAGAGGCTAGCCGAAAAATAGTGGGAGGCTAGTATTGAATTTGCAATTTCGTTCAAATACTTGGCTTTACGCGCTTTCAAATTATTTCGTCAATTATATTTATTAGTTGGACTAATATTTTTTTATTATTTTTTTCTTGTAACAGTTGGACTGTACCTATACATCGTTAATTGAATAGTTTTACTATTGCAATTAAGATGACAAGAAAGTTAAACATTAGAGATATTATCATGGGCGATAATGTCTTTAATGGCACAAACTTTCAAGACTGAGATATGAATCTTAGGATTTTCCTGGGATCCGAGAAGTTACTCTATACTATAGAGAGACCTCTTGGGCCTAAGCCCCGACCTGATCAGTTGCTTGAGCTAGAGCTTTGGAAGACTCATAGCGATGACAACTCGACTGCTCAATCGGTAATGCTTGCTGCTATGACTCCGTAATTCTGTCATCGGAACAAGGGATTGGATCCCTATGAGAGGATGGCGAAGTTGCATGATCTTCACCGATCTAATATTAGATCGCAAAGATATGAGTTGCAGAAAAAACTCCTTCACGCTCGCATGTCAGAGGGTACGTCTGTTGAGCACCATGTGTCACAGATGATTGGTGACATTGAGGAGCTGGGACAGATGGGCATTGTCTTCGAGGCTGAGACTTCAGTAGATTTGATCTTACAGTCTCTCCCCGACACTTGGAGTGGGTTCATCATGAACTATAATATGATGAACCAAGAACAAACTCTTGGAGAGTTGATGTCCACACTGCGCGAAGCAGAAAAAGAGCTCCTAAAGGGCAAGAAGTGCGAGGCACACTTCGCTTCAACATCTCAGACTCCGAGGGCTTGGCCCAAGGCGACTAGAGGTGTAAAGAAGAAGAATAAGAAAGGCAAGGCCAAATCGTCAAAACCTTCTGGGAAGGGTAAGGACAAATCCCAAGATGTATGTCTGCAGTGCGGGAAGCGGGGTCACATGAAGCGTGATTGCCGCGAGTACAAGGCACACATGAAGGAAATCAAAGCGGGCAAGGAACCGACTTCATATATGTTTGTTATAGAAAAAAACATGTCTACTACTAGTTTTAAAAATTGGATTTTTGATTCTAGTTTTGGTACTCATATATGTACTGATGTGCAGGATCTGCAGATTAGCAGGAGACTAGCCTCATGAGAGATTGACCTCCGCGTTGGAAATGGGACACGAGTCGCCGTTTTGGCCGTTGGCACTTTTGTTTTGGAACTTCCCTCGGGGCATGTACTTAAACTTTCAGACTGTTATTATGTACCTAGTTTGACTAGGAATATTATTTCTGTATCTATGTTAGCCCAATATGGGTATACTTTTGTATTTAGAAACACTGGGTGTTTTATGTATAAAAATGATATGGAAATTTGCACTGCTGATGTAAATAATAGTCTTTATATTTTGAATATAAATCAATCTCAAACATATAATGTAACAAACAAAAGGCTTAAATGAAGTAACAAAGATAGAACTTACATGTGACATTTTCGTCTGGGACACATCAACAAGACTCGCATATCCACACTTTCGAAGAGTGGGTACTTGGACGGATTTGATCCAAATTCATATGACGTCCGCGAATCTTGTTTATTAGGCAAGATGCCTAAATCACCTTTTAGCGGTAAAGATGCACGTGCCACCGAACTGTTAGCCCTCGTTCATAGTGATGTATGTGGGCCCATGTCTAGCCAGGCTAGAGGTGGATATGAATACTTCGTAACCTTTAAGGATGATGCATCGCGTTATGGTTATGTGCATCTTATGAGACATAAGTCGGAAACCTTTGATAAATTCAAAGATTTTCGACACGAAGTAGAAAAACAGACCGGAAAAAGTATTAAGACATTACGGTCGGACCGTGGTGGCGAATACTTAAGTAATGAGTTTCTAGATTACTTGAAAGAATATGGTATTCTTTCACAGTGGACTCCTCCGAGAACACCGCAATTAAACGGTGTGTCCGAACGGAGAAACCGAACTTTGTTAGACATGGTAAGGTCTATGATGAGTCGCACAGAGCTACTTATTTCCTTCTGGGGATATGCATTGAACAGTGCAATACTTATTTTGAATAAGGTTCCATCAAAGTCTGTTCAACAGACTCCGTATGAAATATGGACAAGAAAGAAACCGGGTTTCTCATTCCTGAAGATTTGGGGTTGCTGGGCATACGTCAAACGTTTGGAAGGTACCAAAATAGAACGCAAATCGGATAAATGCCTATTTGTAGGGTATCCTAGGGAAACCAAAGGATATTACTTCTATCACCCACAAGAGAACAAAGTATTTGTTGCTCTACATGCGATTTTCCTTGAGAAGGAATTCCTAACTGCAGTGATAAGTGGGAGGAAATTAGAACTCGATGAAAATCAGATTGATACTATTCCTGGCACAGAATCCTTAACTGAACATGAATAGTCCATCAGGGATGAGACTGTACCACAATCTTCAAATACACAAGAACCGCGTAGGTCGGAGAGAGTCGGAAAACAACCTGAGAGGTATGGGTTTCTGATCTCACCTTATGTGGATATTAATCTTATTGAGGAAGACGAGCCGGCTACGTATGAGGAAGTGATACAAGGTATCGACTCTGGTTTATGGCAAGATGCCATGAATTCCGAAATGGATTCCATGTACACCAACCAAGTTTGGACACTGGTTGATTCACCAGAAGGTGTAAAACCTATTGGTTTCAAATGGGTCTTCAAGAAGAAGACTGACATGGATGGCAACGTACAAACGTACAAAGCTAGGCTTGTAGCGAAATGGTATCGTCAATGACATGGTGTCGATTACGACAAAACTTTTTCACCCGTTGCCATGATTAAATCCATTCGGATAATGCTTGCTATTTCTGCATATTTCGATTACGAGATATGGCAGATGGACGTCAAAATCGCTTTCCTTAATGGAAATATTTTGGAGGATGTTTATATGCAACAGCCTGACGGTTTTGTCGTACCAAGACTTGCAAACAAGGTTTGTAAGTTAAATCGATACATTTATGGATTGAAGCAATCATCGTGTTCTTGGAACCAACGTTTTGATGAGATCATAAAAGAATATGATTTCGTTCAAAACGAGGATGATTCTTGTGTAAATAAGAAGTTTAGTGGGAGCGCACTGACATTCATTGTCTTTTACGTTGATGATGTATTGCTTATTGGCAATGACATTCCCAGGTTAACGTCGGTGAAAGCTTGGTTTTCATTAAAATTCTCCATGAAGGATCTGAGAGAAATAGCCTTTATTCTAGGAATAAAGATCTACCGGGATAAATCTAGAAAGCTGCTTGTACTCTCCTAGAGCACGTACATTGACAAAGTGTTGAAGAGATTCAACATGGATCAGTCCAATAAGGGACTGTTGCCAGTGTCACATGGTGTCACTCTATCTAAGGACATGTGTCCTAAAACTCAAGATGAAAGAGACAACATGAGTCGGATACCGTTCGGCTCGACAGTTGGATCGATCATGTATGTCATGATATGTACGCGACCTGATTTCTCGTATGTTTTGAGCATGTGTAGTCGCTATCAGACCGATCCAGGTGAGGGTCACTGGATGGCGGTTAAGAATATCCTTAAGTATCTTAGACGAACTAAGGATACTTTCTTAATCTATGGAGATGGAGAACTTGAGGTAACTGGGTATACAGATGCAAGTTTCCAAACCGATAAAGACGACTGCAAGTCGCAATCCGGGTATATATTTTGTTTGAACAACGGAGCAGTAAGCTGGAAATCTTCCAAGCAAGAGACTGTTGTCGATTCAACAACAGAAGCAGAGTATATTGCTGCAGCTGAAGCAGTAAAAGAGGCAGTTTGGATCCGTAAATTCCTAATTGGATTAGGAGTAGTTCCGTTAGAAGCTGAGCCTGTTCCATTGTATTATGACAATAACGGGGCTATAGCGCAGGCTAAGGAACCGCGGTCTCATCAATGATCCAATCATGTTCTTCGATGTTTCCATCTGATTCGTGAGATCATACATCGTGGCGATGTGAAGATTGAGAAGGTCGCATCAGATGACAACATTGCAGATTTGCTGACGAAAGCTATTCCTCAGCAAAATTTTGAGCGACATGTACATAGTTCAGGTGTTAGATGCTTGAGTGACTGGCTATAGGCCAAGTGGGAGATTATTGGACAATTATGACCCATAGCATCACAATTTGTAAAAGACATTGTGGTTTTTGTACAAATTAACTATGTGACAATGGAAATTGCATTTTATCATTTTGTAATTTGATTACTTTAATATATAAATAATAAATGTCCTTATGATTAGTTCCGGATTATAAGATATGAGATAGTAGCAATCCATAATGGTTTAATCATTAAATATCCCTAGTCGTAGTATTATCGAGACTGGACATCGATAATGCGGAATAGACTAGTATTGCACTTGTGCGTGTTATGGAAACGTAACGACATAGTTATCATATATTTAAGTATTGGATACTTATGCAAGTGTGATATGAGGTGTGTTTACCGATGGTACAAAAATAGCTTCGCTCTAGATAGACCCCGCCTAATCCCATTGGTAGTATGACTATATGTCTTTGGGAATCCGTATCACGGTAGGTGTATTTGGTCTTCACTGAGACTTGCATCGCTAGTACTTGCGACAATCAATACGTTTTTGTTTTGGTCGTCCAGGAATTTAACAGGTTCCGTGTACGCCTCTTCTGGGTTTATTGAGAATCGTAGTGTATTGGGTGTGATGTCAAGACGGAAGTATCACTTCAGTCATATGGAGATTATGATCACGTAGGGATACAGAATTGGTACTCTAATTGGTTGCAACCATCGGGATAATATGACAAGGTCATGATTATCCGATTAAAGAGACTAGTTGCTTGTGATCCGATATATGCTTCGTACGGGGCATATACTATTCTAGCCCTAGGCCTTGCATGTGACATCTGATACTAGATCGCAATACGCAATACTACATATACTACGCCTGACATAGATTATATATTCCTAAAGAATATTTCTGGAGAATTGGGTAGGCACAGTGTTTTGCTAGAAGCCAACCATGTCTCGTAAATCGGTAAGAACGTAGTATGAGGTACTCATAGTCCGACGACCGGATTTACTGCCATCATATCCAGGGATCTCATGGGTCGCTTCCCGAAGATTCACCGATGACATATGATTCGAACATAATTAATCTAGGATTAATTACGGCGAGAATTTTTCTAGGATAAAATTCTATTAGAAGAGAGAGAACGATTAATTTGGAATTAATCGATAAAATAATATGTTCGATATATTAAACGAAATTTGATTTCGACGCGGAATTAAAATTGGATTTTAATTCGGACGAACGAATTAATTTAGAATTAATTCGCGAGCGACGTGAATAGTAATTTTACTAGGCATAATTATTTAATTAAATTTGATTTAATTACGTCGCAACGGAAAATTCGTTAATTCGGAATTAACGAACCCGAGCCCGGAATGTGTTTGCGGGCCCACTCGGATTTTGAATTAAAGTGGGGCCCACAAGCCACATCGCAAGTCACTTTAGTGATGGAAGTCATGTCACATTTTTGTGATTGACATCCAGTCACTATTTATGATAGGAGTAGATGGAGGCATTGAATGATAATTTTCCCTCCAAACTTGTTTTGCTTTTTGGAAAAGCATATACCAAAGTTTTTTTTGTCTTTTGGATAAGTTGTATTTGGTTTTTGAAACAAAAACACAAAAACTCTAAAAACTCTCTCATTGGCCGAATCCTTCACAAGGCAAAAGGGACATTTTTGTTTCAAAAATTTCCAAAGCTAGCACTTGAAGAATCATATCAAGGTGTTAGGGAAACCAATCTTTGAGCTTGGAATCTCAAATCAAAGCTTGGAGCTTGGATTCAACACTTCAAAGAGGAGCTTAGAGGAGCATCTCAAAGGTAAACTTTTTGTTATCAACGCATCCAAAATTCGTTCGATGTAAGTATATTTCCGTTATACTTCTTCTTGTATTCACATTATTTCTTGCTTAAATTGATCTTGGGAATGCCTTAGAAACCCAACATGTACACCAACCAAGTTTGGACACTGTTTGATGCACCAGAAGGCATAAAGCCTATTGGTTGCAAATGGGTCTTCAAGAAGAAGACCGACATGGATGGCAACATACAAACGTACAAAGCTAGGCTTGTAGCGAAAGGGTATCGTCAACGACATAGTGTCGATTACGACGAAACTTTTTCACATATTGCCATGATTAAATCCATTCGGATAATGCTTGCTATTGTTGCATATTTCGATTACGAGATATGGCAGATGGACGTCAAAACCGCTTTCCTTAACGGAAACCTTTTGGAGGATGTTTATATGCAACAGCCTGACAATTTTATCGTACCAAAACATGCAGACAAGGTTTGCAAGTTAAATCGATCCATTTATGGATTGAAGCAAGCATCGCGTTCTTGGAACCAACATTTTGATAAGATCATAAAAGAATATGATTTCATTCAAAACGAGGATGATCCTTGTGTATATAAGAAGGTTAGTGGGAGCGCACTGACATTCATTGTCCTTTATGTTGATGATGTATTGCTTATTGGCAATGTGTGGGAACACAGGATCTGGGGCGACGCATGCTGTCCCGGGCTTGCGGCCCGGTCGGGAGTACGGAGTAGCCACGGGGGACTAAACCGGAGAATGATGGAGTCGCCACCCGGTGTGAACCGGGAAAATGAGATTTAAGGCCGCACTCACCCCTCGCAAGGGAAGACCTCAAACCGTTGGGTTCAGAATGGTCCCTTACTTATGTCACTTGTAATGAAAGGATTTATGTAATAATTAATCAAGTTTAAGTAACACTTATTCCAAGAGTATCATGCTTCTAAATTCACATGCATACATCAACAAGTTCATCACGACATGCAACATCTCATGGCAATCTCATGAACATTTCTCAATCATATGATATGGAAAACTAAGAACAACCTAATCATGCTTGAATACTATCTCATGAACATATTAACCAAATAACATGCTAACAGCCTAATCATGCTTGAATATCATCCCAAGAACACATAGAATGGATAAATGCAGGAATACAAATAATATGATTGGCTACATAATACAAGAAAGATCAACCAAGAGGCAATTATGCATGAATATGATGAGACAGACTCAGTTCAGTGTGTGCGCGTTCGTGTAGCGTTCGTAAACGTGTTCGAACAGTAAACAGAAGGTTCGCGTTCGTATAGCGTTTGAGAACGCGTTCGAACGGAACCAGACCTGATGCATGCTAAGACTAAGAAAGTGCGTATGCGTTCGCGTAGCATTTGTAAAATGCGTTCGAACGGGAAACAGAAGGTTTGCGTTCGTATAGCGTTCGATAACGCGTTCGAACGGATCCAGACCGGATGAAACAAAATGCATGCGCGTTCGAGTAGCGTTTAATTTAATTAAGATTTAATTTAATTTCCCATGTGTTTTAAATGTGTTTTATTAATTGGGATGTGTGTTATGGGCTTTGGTGAGTTAATTGGGCTTGGGTGTGAGGCTAGCAGCAAAACCAGAATTACCGACACCGTTCGAACGCCTCCTCGAACGCGGCACGAACGCCCGCAATCTGTTTGATGTTTGAACGAAGTAACGAACGCAGCACGAACGAAAACAGTGAACTTGTGAAATGAATCTGATGACGTACTTATTCTGAATTTCCCCTTCCGACGTCCGTTCCTCGTGACTTCCGTGACTGAAAAGGTAGTGCCTCCAAATGAGACTCATCATAGGGACTTATATGCAAAAATGCAGTGCCTACAGTCGCCCCCACTTTGATGGGACTTGTGTAATATGCAACAGTGACAATCCTATCAAAGTTATGCAATGCATTTTCACTTACCTGGCGCGCCAACTGCCACTTGACTTTCCACGTGTTAGATTGATTTGGGTGGTGAGGTGCTGCGACCCCTGGTTCATTCCCGAACCGCTGTGATGTGGTCCATTCCCGAACCGCTACCGTGAGGTGGTCCATTCCCGAACCGTGTTTCCATTCTTGGAGTGCCATTCTCGGCTTGTGATGCAATGGGCCTCACCCTAGGACTCATCCTCAAAACTGATAGTGATGTGGGCCTCGACCCTGGGACTCATCCCCAAAACTGATAGTGATGTGGGCCTCGACCCTGGGACTCATCCCCAAAACTGATGCTGAAGTGGGCATCGGCCCTAACTGCTACTGATATGGGCCTCGCCCCTAGACTGATACTGATGTGGGCCTCGACCCTCGGGATTCATCCCAAACTGATACTGATGTGGGCCTCGACCCTCGGGATTCATTCCAAAATTCTGAGAGATTCATTCCTTGGATTCGTTATAAAATCTGAGAGATTCATTCCCCGGATTCATTCCAGATTCTTGAGAGATTCATTCTCTGGATTCGTTCCAAAATTCTGAGAGATTCATTCCCTGGATTCGTTCCAAACTCTGAGAGATTCATTCCCTGGATCCATTCCAAATTCTGAGAGATTCATTCCCTGGATTCGTTCCAAATTCTGAGAGATTCATTCCCTGGATTCGTTCCAAAATCTGAGAGATTCATTCTCTGGATCCATTCCAAATTCTGAGAGATTCATTCCCTGGATTCGTTCCAAATTCTGAGAGATTCATTCCCTGGATTCGTTCGAAAATCTGAGAGATTCATTCCCCGGATCCATTCCAAATTCTGAGAGATTCATTCCCTGGATTCGTTCCAAATTCTGAGAGATTCATTCCCTGGATTCGTTCCAAAATCTGAGAGATTCATTCCCCGGATTCATTCCAAATTCTGAGAGATTCATTCCCTGGATTCGTTCCTGAAACTGTACTGTTGCTGTTTCTGACTAGCTTGCCTTTGCTGCTTTTCTGTCTTTCTTTCTTCGAAACCTGTTAATATAAAACAAAACAAACATAAAAAAGGATGCAAAATGTGTTACGTGTATGCATGTATGCATGAGTTTCCTATCCCGTTGGGTTAGGTCTTCGGTCAATTCCCTTAGTGACAGCTCGGTCTTCTCTTCCTTAGGAAAAGTACTGCTTCAATCTGTCTACACTAATTGGTTCTGTGAACTCATTCCATTTCCAAGTCTAACAGTCTCACTGTCTTCATTTCCCAATTTCTGAATGGCCAACTTATCTTTTCTGCTTGCTTCTTCTGAGGATTCCCTACGTTCTGAGTATCATAGTACCAAGATTGAATGCTTTTGTCACATGCACTCATGTTGCAAGTTGAGAAGTTGAGATTCAGGCAAGTAAGCGAAGTGAACTTATTTATTAATGTTGAGAAAAGGTTAAAACAAGCAAACAAAATCAATGTCTTTATTAAAAATGCAAGATAAACTTGGAGAAACAGCAGTGCCTTCTTCCTCAGCCTCTGGTTCTTCGTTGTTATTATCCTTTATCCCCATGTGAGAAGCTTGGTGGTTTAGGGTTTGGAGGACAAAGGTTTCAGGCAAGCCAAAGTTGATCATGGTGGTGGGACGGAGTGGTAATTTGGTAGAGGATTCCTGTGTGTGCTGGGTTGCTCTCTTCTGGGTCAGGTATTTTGTGGGTGTCAATCAGGTCTTGGATCTCATGCCTAAGGCGGGGGAAGTTGTCAGTTTCGTGACCCTTTTGCTGGTGAAAATAACAGAATAAGTTCAAGTCAAGGTAGTGCGGCACATGGCTGGGGAGTGGTTTAGGTTCCAAGGGTTTCAGGAGTCCTTGCATCTTCAATTTCTCAAACACCTTTGATAGAGGTCTACCCAAGTTGGAGAAACGTCTGTTCCTGATGGCAGTGACCTCAGCACTGGAAGACTTGGCTTCAGGATGTCCCCCAAAATTCCTTCTATTCTGGCCATAAAACTTCCGGTTTTCCGCCTCCTCTTCTTCAATGTCCATGACAGTTTCCCTCAACTGTCGGAAATCAGCAATCATGGAGGTCATCCTCCTCAACTTGCTGTAGATCGAGGGCTTAGTGCCCTTGATGATCACTTTAATCTGGTCCTTCTCAGAGGGTCGAGTCTGTATTTTCAGAAGCTGGCTTCTCCAGCGGTCTACATAATCCTTGAAGCTTTCTTTCGGCTTCTGCTTAGTGTTCTCCAAATCACGGAGTGACAAGTCAATTTCTAAGTCTGTAACATACTGCTTCAGAAAAGCATCAGCTAGTTCCTTCCAATCTTCCTTAACCTTCTTCTTAAGGCTATGATACCAAACCACATGTGCCCCCTCGAGTGACATCCCAAACATCTTTTGGACTTGGCGCTGTGATAGGCCCATTGAACTCATGACTAAGACATATTGCTGTAGATGGACCCTCGGGTCTCCGTTCCCATTAAACTTGGCCATGTCCGGCATTTTAAACTGAGCTGGCAGCTGTTCTCCGAAGGTCATTGCCTCATAATCTAGCAAATCCTCGTTCTTACCCCTCATTTTACGGGTAACTGTTTCAACCTGATCCCGAAGCTTCTGAAATTCTGCCTGAGACCCAATCACTCTGCCTGTTGCATATCTGCCATGTCATCATCAAAAGTGGGGACATCATCCCCCAACCCATTCGAAGGCTCATCACGCCTCACATTCTCAGAATTTCCCCCAGCACGGGGCACAACCATATTTGTCATGGCAGTAGTCAAGGCTTGCAACTGTTCAGTAATCTTAGTGAAACCATTTTCCAACTGATCTATCCGGGATACCTCATTATCTGATTCACTCATGTCTGTTCTCAGTATTTTGGTGAGTCTTCCCTTTTTCTAACCCAACGGGAATCTATGATGGCTTTCAGAACACAAGGGTTAACATGATTGTAGGCACTGCATTTTTACACATAAGTCCCTATGATGAGTCTCTTTTGGAGACACTACCTTTTAAGTCACGGAGGTCACGGGAAACAGACATCGGAAGGGGAAATTTAGAATAAACAAGGTTCACTGTTTTCGTTAGTGCTGCGTTCGTGTTTACGTTCGAACGTCAAACGGATTGCGGGCGTTCGTGCCGCGTTCGAGGAAGAGTTCGAACGGTGTCGGTAATTCTGGTTTTGCTGCTAGCCTCACATCCAGCCCAATTAGCCCCCCAAAGCCCATAAAACACATCCCAAATTAAATAAATAAATATTAATTTAAACATTAAACATTAAATAAAATATTTAAACCATTTACCAATTAAATAAAGCATTTACCAAACTTAAACTAAAATCATGCCTAATTTAAATAATTTGAATATATTATATACTAAAACTAAAAAGAAGATATACCTAATTAAAATCTATCCTAACCAATTAAAGCCAATCATATATTTGACTTCCTAATCTAATAAGGTAATTACCAATCTAAAATATTGTATTCCTAAACCAAACCAAATCAAATCCCTTGCTTTCCTTGTCCAACACCAAATCAAATCCCTCTTTAATTAGCCAAATCCCTTTCCTTGTCAAGCCCAACCCTTTGCCTATAAAAAGAACCATTCACCAACCTTCTCCACCCTAGTCCCTAGCTCATACACAACAAATTAAAATTACAGGAAGAACACACCCAAAAACAGTAAGCAAAAGATAAAGAGGAAACGGCAGCGAAACCACAAGGAAACAAAAGCAAAAGACGGAGAACGACGACTCAAAACAGTAAGACAACGAACGAGAATAGTGAACCAGTGAACCGGGAGAGTTGCGGAGCATCCACCCTTCCGACGATCGTGTACCGTACATCCGAGAGGTGATTTAAAAGGTTAGACCTGAGGGTACCTTTTTCATTAGTTTATATTCGTTTTTTTTTTATTATTATTGAATTCTATTCGCATGAGAGTCGTTTATGGATGCATGTTGTGGCTTGAATGAAATGGAAGAGTGTCGTCTCTTGTGGTATATAGGATGGAAACTCATACGTAAATTCCGTAGCCGAATCCGAATGGACGGTAGTGCAGTCTGTACTTGGGATACAACTCCACGTACCACTTGAGTAAACGACACCTTCTCTTGTTTTGTGTTGCTTTTATTTATTTATTTTTCGTCACTTAATTCTGCATGTTGCTTATTTATGCATGACTCAATCGAGCGCATGGGCTTAGTAAGTGGAATGAAAGATCCCCTATGGGGAGGGGTTAAAGCCCTTTACCACGATGCTTTGCCGCGCCGGTTGATGTGTGTTCGGTTGGATGCAAGACACGTTCAATCGGACATACTTAGAATAATATGATTGTCTTTATGTTTGTATGCATGATGTGATGTGACGCGCATGGGCTTAGTATGTTGGTCTAAAGGTCCTCTCTTTGAGAGATCAAGAGCCCCAAAAGGCCACCTTTACGGCAGTACTTCGCCGCGCCCCTTTATTTTGTTGTTTATGTATTGCGTCCCATTTCATGCATCAGGTCTGTTCCCGTTCGAACGCGTTTACGAACGCAACTCGAACGCGCATGCATTTTTACCTCATCATGCATCAGGTCTCATTTCCGTTCGAATGCGTTCATGAACGCCATACGAACGTGAACATTCTGTTTCATTTCCGTTCGAACGCGTTATCAAACGCCATACGAACGCGAACCTTCTGTTTACCGTTCGAACGCGTTTACGAATGCTACACGAACGCGCACACACTGAACTGAGTCTGTCTTATCATATTCATGCATGATTGCCTCTTGGTTGATCTTTCTTGTGTTATATAGCCAACCGTATTATTTGTATTCCTGCATTTATCCATTCTATGTGTTCTTGGGATTGTATTCAAGCATGATTAGGCTGTTAGCATGTTATTTGGTTAATAGGTTCATGAGATAGTACTCAAGCATGATTATGTTGTTATTAGTTTTCCATATCATAGGATTGAAATATGTTCATGAGATTGCCACGTGATGTTGCATGTTGTGATGAACTTGTTGATGTATGCATATGAATTTAGAAGCATGATATTTTTGAAATAAATGTTATTTAAGCCTGGTTAAATTATTACATAAATCCTTTTATTACAAGTGACATAAGTAAGGGACCATTCCGAACCCAACGGTTTGAGGTCTTCCCTTGCAAGGGGTGAGTGCGGCCTTAAATCTCATTTTCCCGGTTCACACCGGGTGGCGACTCCATTACTCTCCGGTTTAGTCCCCCATGGCTACTCCGTACTCCCGACCGGACCGCGAGCCCGGGACAGCATGCGTCGCCCCAGATTTCCTGTGTTCCCACAGTCTGGCGACTCCACTGGGGATTTGAGTTGGATAGGATTGTCACTGTCACACACTGCACAAGAACATATCTTATGATAATTGGGAAGTATTTTAAGATATGTTCTTGTCCCAATAGTCATGAAATACGTTCTTGTCCCGGTTTAAATGGCCCAACAAGACATATCTTATGATAATTGGGCCAAAAGCTTCTAAAACGCAATGGGCCATTATATGCTTGTGTTTGGGAACATTGTCATTTGGATCCATTCAGACCTTTTGTCATGAGGTATGGGCTTGTTGGGCCATTTAAACTGGGACAAGAACGTATCTTATGATGATTGGGCCAAAAGTTTCTAAAACGCCAATGGGCCAATATGTGTTTGTGTTTAGGAACATTATCATTTGGATACGGTTGGACATCTTGCCATGAGATGTGAACTTGTTGGGCCATTTAAACCGGGGCAAGTTCACACCTCATGACTATTAGGCCAAAAGCTTCTGAAATGTCGATGGGCCATTGTGTAGAAATTATTATGTCATGTTTGCATTATCTTCTATGCTTGTGTTTGGGAACATCGTTGTTTGGATCCATTTGGACCATTTATCATGGGATATGGGCTTGTTGGGCCATTTAAACCGGGACAAGAACGTATTTCATGACTATTGGGCCAAAAGCTTCTAAGTGATTGATGGGCCACTTTGTGATTGTGTTCGGAACGTTACCATTTGGGTTTAGTCGGGCACCTTGTCATGAGATGTGAACTCATTGGGCCATTTAAACTGGGATGAGTTCACTCCTATGACAATTAGCCCGAAGGATTCTAAAATGATAACGGGCCGATTTGCTTGAGAGTTATAATTGATTTAATATGTTATATATGTATATACACCTCATGCACCCCATGCATACATACATCATGTTAACCCTTGTGTTCTGAAAGCCATCATAGATTCCCGTTGGGTTAGGGAAAAGGGAAGACTCACCAAAATACTGAGAACAGACATGAGTGAATCAGATATTGAGGTATCCCGTATGGATCAGTTGGAAAACAGTCTCGCCAAGGTCACCGAACAGTTGCAAGCCATGACCACTGCCATGGCAAATATGGCTGTCCCCGTGCTGGGGGAAATTCTGAGAATGTGAGGCGCGGGGAGCCTCCGAATGGGTTGGGGGATGATATCCCCACTTCTGATGATGACATAGCAGAGTATGCAACATGCAAAGTGATTGGGTCTCAGGCAGAATTTCAGAAGCTTCGGGATCAGGTTGAAACAGTTACCCGCAAAATGAGGGGTAAACATGAAGAGTTGTTAGATTATGAGGCAATGACCTTCGGAGAACAGCTGCCAACTCAGTTTAAAATGCCGGACATGGCCAAGTTTAATGGGAACGGAGACCCGAGGGTCCATCTGCAGCAATATGTCTCAGTCATGAGTTCAATGGGCCTATCACAGTGCCAAGTCCAAAAGATGTTTGGGATGTCACTCGAGGGGGCACCTGTGGTTTGGTATCATAGCCTTGAAAGAAGGTTAAGGAAGACTGGAAGGAACTAGCTGATGCTTTTCTGAAGCAGTATGTTACAGACTTGGAAATTGACTTGTCACTCCGTGATTTGGAGACACTAAGCAGAAGCCGAAGAAAGCTTCAAGGAGTATGTATCGCTGGAGAAGCCAGCTTTGAAAATACAGACTCGGCCCTCAGAGAAGGACCAAATCAAAATGATCATCAAGGGCACCAAGTCCTCTATTTATAGTAAGCTGATGAGGATGACTTCAATGATTTCTGATTTTCGACAGTTGAGGGAAACTGTCATGGATGTTGAGGAAGAAGAGGAAGAAAACAGAAAGTCTTATGGCCAGAGTAGGCGGACTCTTGGGGGGTATTCTGAGACTAAGCCCGCTACTGTCGAGGTTGCTGCCATCAGGAACCGGTAATTCTCCGACCTTGGTAGACCTTTGTCGAAGGTATTTGAAAAGTTACAGGGACAAGGAATCTTGAAACCCTTAGAAGGCAAGCCACTTCCGCACCCCCCACCACCACACATAAATGTGAACCTTTTTGTCACTTCCACCAGCTACATGGCCATGACACCGACAACTGCACCCGCCTCAGGCATGAAATTCAAGATCTCATAGATTCCCATAAAATACCCAACCCATGAAAAGAAACCCTCAACCACCAAGCTTCTCACATGGATGACAGTGAAGAACCATAGGCCGAGGAAGAAGGCAGTGCTGCGGATGATGGAGATGTTCCTCCTAGTCTATTTGATCCAGTTTTTTAATGGCATTGATTTTGTTACTTTTTCGAACTCTTTTCCTCAACAATAATAAAGACGTTCATTTCGCTGAAGCTCTTCTGCAATATGAGTATATTTGAGAAAAGTATTCAACCTTGGTACTATGGAATCCAGTGATGAACACGGGGAACCTTCGAAATAAGCAAACAGAAAAGATAAGATAGACATTCAGAAATTGGGAAATAGAGCCAGTGAAGATATTAGACTTGGAATGGAATTAGTTCACCGAGCCGATCAACGTAGACAGATTGAAGAGATAGCTTGTCTGAGGAAGAGAAGGCTAAGCAGTCACCAGGAGAATTGACAGAAGACCTAACCCGCCGGGATAGGAAACCCAATCATGCATGCATGCATACACATAACATATTCGCATCCTTTTTGTGTTTGTTCTGTTTTGTAATAACAGGTTTCAAAGGAGAAAAAGAGAAAGCGTCAAATACAAGCCAACCAGAAGCAGTAACCGTACAATATCAGCAGTTTTCGAGAATGAATCGCAGAGGGTCGAGGCCCGAATCAGTATCAGTTTTGGGGATAAGTCCCAGGGTCAAGTCCACATCACTATCAGTTTTGGGGATGAATCCCAGGGCCGAGGCCCACACCAATATCAGTTTGGGATGAATCCCGAGGGCCGAGGCCCACATCAGTATCAGTGGGATGAATCTCGAGGGTCGAGGCCCACATCAGCATCAGTCTGGGGGTGAGGCCCATGTCAGTAGCAGTTGGGGCCGAGGCCCACTTCAGCAATCAGTTTTGGGGATAAGTCCCAGGGTCGAGGCCCACATCAAGCACAGTTTGGGATGAATCCCGAGGGTCGAGGCCCACATCAGCATCAATCTGGGGGCGAGGCCCATGTCAGTAGCAGTTGGGGCCGAGGCCACTTCAGCAATCAGTTTTGGGGATGAGTCCTAGGGTCGAGGCCCACATCAAACATAGTTTGGGAATGAGTCCCAGGGTCGAGGCCCACATTACATCAGTATCAGCATTGCCGGGTACGTCATCTGGGGGCGAGGCCCATATTACATCAGATCAGTTCTGCCGAGAATGGCACTCCGAGAATGGAGATATAGTCCGGGAATGGGCAGTTCAAGAATGAACAATCCGGGAATGGTACTCTGAGAATGGAGATATAGTCCGGGAATGGACAGTTTGAGAATGAACAAGCCGGGAATGGCACTCCAAGAATGGAAACACAGTTCGAGAATGAACAAGCCGGGAATGGCACTCCAAGAATGGAAATACAGTTCAGGAATGAACAAGCCGGGAATGGCACTCCAAGAAATGGAAGCACGGTTCGGGAATGAACCACCTCACAGTAACGGTTTGGGAATGGACCACCTTACAGTAACAGTTCGAGAATGGACACCTCACAGTAACGGTTTGGGAATGGACCACCTCACGATAACAGTTCGGGAATGAACACCTCACAGTAACAGTTCGGGAATGGGCATCTCACAGTAACGATTCGGGAATGGACCACCTCACAGTAACGGTTTGGGAATGAACCACCTTACAGTAACGGTTCGGGAATGGACCACCTTACGGCAACGGTTCGGGAATGGACCACATCACAACACGGTTCGGGAATGAACCAGGGGTCACAGCACCTCACCACCCAAATCAACTCAACACATGGAAAGTCAAGTGGCAGCTGGCGAGCCAGGTAAGTAGAAATGCATTGCATAACTTTGATAGGATTGTCACTGTTGCAGATTACACAAGTCTCATCAAAGTGGGGACGACTGTAGGCACTGCATTTTTACACATAAGTCCCTATGATGAGTCTCATTTTGGAGACACTACCTTTTAAGTCACGGAGGTCACGGGAAACGGACATCGGAAGGGGAAATTCAGAATAAACAAGGTTCACTGTTTTCGTTAGTGCTGCGTTCGTGTTTACGTTTGAACGTCAAACGGATTGCGGGCGTTCGTGCCGCGTTCGAGGAAGAGTTCGAACGATGTCGGTAATTCTGGTTTTGCTGCTAGCCTCACATCCAGCCCAATTAGCCCCCCAAAGCCCATAAAACACATCCCAAATTAAATAAATAAATATTAATTTAAACATAAACATTAAATAAAATATTTAAACCATTTACCAATTAAATAAAGCATTTACCAAACTTAAACTAAAATCATGCCTAATTTAAATAATTTGAATATATTATATACTAAAACTAAAAAGAGATATACCTAATAAAATCTATCCTAACCAATAAAGCCAATCATATATTTGACTTCCTAATCTAATAAGATAATTACCAATCTAAAATATTGTATTCCTAAACCAAACCAAATCAAATCCCTTGCTTTCCTTGTCCAACACCAATCAAATCCCTCTTTAATTAGCCAAATCCCTTCCTTGTCAAGCCCAACCCTTTGCCTATAAAAAGAACCCTTCACCAACCTTCTCCACCCTAGTCCCTAGCTCATACACAACACATAAAAATTACATGAAGAACACACCCAAAAACAGTAAGCAAAAGATAAAGAGGAAACGGCAGCGAAACCACAAGGAAACAATAGAAAAGGACGGAGAACGACAACTCAAAACAGTAAGACAACGAACCAGAACAGTGAACCAGTGAACCGGGAGAGTTGCGGAGCATCCACCCTTCCGAAGATCGTGTACCGTACATCCGAGAGGTGATTTAAAAGGTTAGACCTGAGGGTACCTTTTCATTAGTTTATATTCGTTTTTTTTTTATTATTATTGAATTCTATTCGCATGAGAGTCGTTTATGGATGCATGTTGTGGCTTGTATGAAATGGAAGAGTGTCGTCTCTTGTGGTATATAGGATGGAAACCCAGACGTAAATTCTGTAGCCGAATCCGAATGGACGGTAGTGCGGTCTGTACTTGGGATACAACTCCACGTACCACTTGAGTAAACGACACATTCTCTTGTTTTTGTGCTTTTATTTATTTTTCGTCACTTAAATTCTGCATGTTGCTTATTTATGCATGACTCAATCGAGCGCATGGGCTTAGTAAGTGGAATGAAAGATCCCCTATGGGGAGGGGTTAAAGCCCTTTACCACGATGCTTTGCCGCGCCGGTGATGTGTGTTCGGTTAGATGCAAGACACGTTCAATCGGACATACTTAGAATAATATGATTGTCTTTATGTTTGTATGCATGATGTGATGTGACGCGCATGGGCTTAGTATGTTGGTCTAAAGGTCCTCTCTTTGAGAGATCAAGAGCCCCAAAAGGCCACCTTTACGGCAGTACTTCGCCGCGCCCCTTTATTTTGTTGTTTATGTATTGCGTCCCATTTCATGCATCAGGTCTGTTCCCGTTCGAACGCGTTTACGAACGCAACTCGAACGCGCATGCATTTTTGCTTCATCATGCATCAGGTCTCATTTCCGTCTGAACGCGTTCATGAACGCCATACGAACGTGAACATTCTGTTTCATTTCTGTTCGAACGCGTTATCAAACGCCATACGAACGCGAGCATTCTGTTTCATTTCCGTTCGAACGCGTTATCAAACGCCATACGAACGCGAACCTTCTGTTTACCGTTCGAACGCATTTACGAACGCTACACGAACGCGCACACACTGAACTGAGTCTGTCTTATCATATTCATGCATGATTGCCTCTTGGTTGATCTTTCTTGTGTATATAGCCAACCGTATTATTTGTATTCCTGCATTTATCCATTCTATGTTCTTCTTGGGATTGTATTCAAGCATGATTAGGCTGTTAGCATGTTATTTTTGTTAATAGGTTCATGAGATAGTACTCAAGCATGATTATGTTGTTCTTAGTTTTCCATATCATAGGATTGAAATATGTTCATGAGATTGCCACGTGATGTTGCATGTTGTGATGAACTTGTTGATGTATGCATATGAATTTAGAAGCATGATATTTTTGAAAATAAATGTTATTTAAGCCTGGTTAAATTATTACATAAATCCTTTTATTACAAGTGACATAAGTAAGGGACCATTCCGAACCCAACGGTTTGAGGTCTTCCCTTGCGAGGGGTGAGTGCGGCCTTAATCTCATTTTCCGGTTCACACCGGGTGGTGACACCATTACTCTCCGGTTTAGTCCCTCGTGGCTACTCCGTACTCCCGACCGGGCCGCGAGCCCGAGACAGCATGCGTCGCCCCAGATTTCCTGTGTTCCCACAATGATGTATGTATGCATGGGGTGCATGAGATGCATGTAACATATATAACATACTAAATCAACTAAAATTTTCAAACAAGTCGGCCCATTATCATTTTAGAAGCTTTTGGGCTAACTATCATAGGAATGAACTCGTCCCAGTTTAAATGGCCCAACGAGTACACATCTCATGAAAATGGTCCAAATGGATCCAAACGATGATGTTCCCAACACAAGCATAAAAGAAAGATAATGCAAACATAGAGTAATAATTTCTACAGAATGGCCCATCAACATTTCAGAAGCTTTGGCCCAATGGTCATAAGGTACGAACTTGCCCCAGTTTAAATGGCCCAGCAAGTCCGCATTTCTGACAATGGTCCAACTGCATCCAAATGAGGATGGTCCACAAACACATACTCAAGGAAATAATTGTTACTTTAACCATACAACCCCGGTCTATGGGTGGGTTCACAAGAGTATAGACAAAGGCTCTCATCGGCGAATGATGGCCCACAACTAGGTCTCCCCAATCAAGGGTTCGAGCAACCAAGTGAGCGCACCCTTTTTTATACACTAAGGTACGTGCCAATGAGCTATGGTGTGTGACGGACTGTCAAATGGATTTTCCGTTGTAGATTCCCCAGAAGGAAGGTGGAGCGAGGCTCACTTAAATACCCAAGCCTCTTAGGCTCTTATCGCTTGGTGTCAGGAATAAACAACGAGTCCTCCAAATTAGTCCATCACAATAGGCTACGAGTAGATGGCCATATAGGTGCCTTCACAACTTTTCCTTCTAGAAAGGTAGTGAATGAAGGAAGACACCAAACCATTACCTAGCCTTAAAATGCCTTTGATTAAACCCCCATTTTATCCATTATAGACACGGTCAATTAAAACATGAATCAAATCATTACAAGACAATATTCGGGGCCGATTCTCTATCCCCAGTGGAGTCGCCAGACTGTGGGAACACAGGATCTGGGGCGACGCATGCTATCCCGGGCTCGCGGCCCGGTCGGGAGTACGGAGTAGCCACTGGGGACTAAACCGGAGAATGATGGAGTCACCACCCGGTGTGAACCGGGAAAATGAGATTTAAGGCCGCACTCACCCCTCGCAAGGGAAGACCTCAAACCGTTGGGTTCGGAATGGTCCCTTACTTATGTCACTTGTAATGAAAGGATTTATGTAATAATTTAATCAAGTTTAAGTAACACTTATTTCCAAGAGTATCATGCTTCTAAATTCACATGCATACATCAACAAGTTCATTACGACATGCAACATCTCATGGCAATCTCATGAACATTTCTCAATCATATGATATGGAAAACTAAGAACAACCTAATCATGCTTGAATACTATCTCATGAACATATTAACCAAATAACATGCTAACAGCCTAATCATGCTTGAATATCATCCCAAGAACACATAGAATGGATAAATGCTGGAATACAAATAATATGATTGGCTACATAATACAAGAAAGATCAACCAAGAGGCAATTATGCATGAATATGATGAGACAGACTCAGTTCAGTGTGTGCACGTTCGTGTAGCGTTTGTAAACGTGTTCAAACGGTAAACAGAAGGTTCGCGTTCGTATAGCGTTTGAGAACGCGTTCGAACGGAACCAGACCTGATGCATGCTAAGACTAAGAAAGTGTGTATGTGTTCGCGTATCATTTGTAAAATGCGTTCCAACGGGAAACAGAAGGTTTGCGTTCGTATAGCGTTCGATAACGCGTTCGAACGGATCCAGACCTGATGAAACAAAATGCATGCGCGTTCGAGTAGCGTTTGTAAAATGCGTTCGAACGGAAAATAGAAGGGTCGCGTTCGTATAGCGTTTGATAATGCGTTCGAACGGGAACTGACCTGATGCTTAAAATGTGATGCAATACATACATAAAAAAGCAAATAGCAAAATACGAGGCGCGGCGAAGCATCGTGGCAAAGGATTTTAATCTCTTCAATTAGAGGACCTTTCATCACACTTACTAAGCCCATGCGCTTATCTCAATGCATATAAAAATAAAGACAATCATATCAAACTTAGTATGTCCGATTGAACATATCTTGCATTCAACCGAACACACATCAACCGGCGCGGCAAAGCATCGTGGTAAAAGATTTTAACCCCTCCAAATAGGGGACCTTTAATCCGACTTACTAAGCCCATGCGCTCGGTTGTATCACACATACAAAAGTAACATGCAGAATTCAAATAACGAAAAATAAATAAACCGAAGCAACATAAAACAAAAGAGTGTGCCGTTTACTCAAGTGGTACGTGGAGTTTTATCCCAAGTACGGATCATACTACCGTCCATTCGGAATTGGCTATGAAATTTATGTCCGGGTTTCCATCCTATATACCACAAGAGACGACACTTTTCCATTCATCCAATACCCACAACACACATCATACACAAACAAGATTCAACAAATAATTAAAATACGATCAAGATAAATAACAAAAATCAAATAAAGATGAGTGTGAAAAGTACCCTCAGGTCTAACCTTTTAAATCACCTCTCGGATGTATGGCACACGATCGTCGGAAGGGTGGATGCTCCGCAACTCTTCCGGTTCACTGGTTCACTGCTCTCGTTCGTTGTCTCACAGTTTGGAGTCGTCGTTCTCCGTCTTTTGCTGCTGCTTTTGACTCCGATTCGCTGCCGTTTTGCTACTGTTCTGCTTGTATTTTAGTTACTGTTCTTGGGATGTTTTGGCTACTGTTTTGGGTGTGATTTTTGGTGGTGTTATGGTGTGGTTCGGGGGCTATTTTGATGAGGTAAATGGGCTGTTCGGGATGTTTTTGGTCAAGGCAATGAGGGTTATTTGGTTTGTGATCTTCTATTATTGAGAGTGAGGTAGAGTTGTGTCAATAAGCTTTGGGTGTTTCTTGTGGGTGTTGTGATTTTCGTGTGAGTTGTGTGTATGAGCTTGGGTGTTTCTTGTGTGAATGAGCTAGGGGAAAGAGGTTGGAAATTCTTTGCTTCTTTTCTTGTAATGGGCGTGCACTAGGGGATGGGAATGCCTTGGAGAGGTGTTGTTTATATAGAGAATGGTTAGGGCTTCACCTTGTCTCACAAGGAAGAGATTTGGCATTAAAGGGAGGATTTGATTTGGTGTTGGACAAGGAAAGCAAGGGATTTTATGGGGGACAAATTTGGTTTAGATTAGGAATACAATATTTTTAATTAGTTATGATTGATTTTAATTAGGCATGACATCTTTTTAATTTAGTATATGATTTTGTTTAGTTAGGAAGTTAATATATTTGATTTGTCTTAATTAGGTATGATTATATTTTATGTTTTATTTAATTGGTAATGGTTTAAATATTTTATTTAATTCAATGTTTAATTTAATTAAGATTTAATTTAATTTCCCATGTGTTTTATTAATTGGGATGTGTGTTATGGGCTTTGGTGGGTTAATTGGGCTTGGGTGTGAGGCTAGCAGCAAAACCAGAATTACCGACACCGTTCGAACGCCTCCTCGAACGCGGTACGAACGCCCGCAATCTGTTTGACGTTCGAACGAAGTAACGAACGCAGCACGAACGAAAACAGTGAACTTGTGGAATGAATCTGATGACGTACTTATTCTGAATTTCCCCTTCCGACGTCCGTTTCTCGTGACTTCCGTGACTTAAAAGGTAGTGCCTCCAAATGAGACTCATCATAGGGACTTATATGCAAAAATACAGTGCCTACACAATGACATTCCCATGCTACAATAGGTGAAAGCTTGGTGTGGGACACAGAACTAGACGACGCATGCTATCCCAGGCTCGCGACCCGGTCGGGAGTACGGAGTAGCCACGGGGACTAAACCGGAGAATAATGGAGTCGCCACCCGGTGTGAACCGGGAAAATGAGATTTAAGGCCGCACTCACCCCTCGCAAGGGAAGACCTCAAACCGTTGGGTTCGGAATGGTCCCTTACTCATGCCACTTGTAATGAAAGGATTTATGTAATAATTTAATCAGGCTTAAGTAGCACTTATTTCCAAGAGTATCATGCTTCTAAATTCACATGTACAAAATAGAACTTACACCTAAGTTTACATATATTTCACATTTATGATTGCATGCTTGAAAGTACATCAAAGGAGCGACAAACATACAACTTCACTGGCATATTATATTCAAGAAAACACAAGCACACATACTAACCACACAAGCACACATGTGAGCACCTTCTCAAATGGTACGTGGAATTGTATCCCAAGTACAGACCGTACTACCGTCCATTCAGAATCGGCTACGGAATTTATGTCTGGGTTTCCATCCGATATACCACAAGAAATAATACTCAAATGTTATCATGACATAGGTATATCAATCGTAATACATTAACAACATTGTATTCATACATGTGGGGATAGCTACTAGGAAAAACTATGCATGAAATCTGATGAAAAGGACTCAGTTCAGTGGGTGCGCGTTCGCGTAGCATTTGCAGACACGTTCGAACGGTAAATAGAAGGTTCGCGTTCGTTATAGCGTTCGAGAACGCGTTCGAACGGAACCATACCCGATGCATGATGAGATAAGAAAGTGCATGTGCGTTCGCGTAGCGTTCGAGAACACGGTTCGAACGGTAAACAGAAGGTTCACGTCGTATAGTGTTCGAGAACGCGTTCGAACGGAACCAGACCTGATGCATGATGAGACTAAGAAAGTGCGTGTGCGTTCACGTAGCGTTTGAGACAACGCGTTCGAACGGTAAACAGAAGGTTCGGTTCGTGTGTGTAGCGTTCGAGAACGCGGTCGAACGGAACCAGACCTGCTGATGCATGCAACACAAAGAATAAAGACAACAATGTCAAGTTCAGTATGTCTGATTAAACGTATCTTGCATTCAACCGAACACACATCAACCGGCGGCGCGGCAAAGCATCGTGGTAAAGGGATTGACCCCTCCCCATAGAGGATCTTTCATTCACTTACTAAGCCCATGTGCTCGATTGAATCATGCATACAAAGAATTAAAAACAATAATATCAAACTTGGTATGCCCGATTGAACGTATCTTGCATTCAACCGAACACACATCAACCGGCGCGGCAAAGCATCGTGGTAAAGGGCTTTAACCCCTCCCCATAGGGGATCTTTCATTCCACTTACTAAGCCCATGCGCTCGATTGAATCATGCATAAATAAGCAACATGCAGAATTCAAGTGACGAAAAAAATAAATAAACCAAAGCAACACAAGACAAAAGAGGGTGCCATTTACTCAAGCGGTACGTGGAGTTGTATCCCGAGTACAGATCATACTACCGTCCATTTGGAATCGGCTACCGCGAGAGTTGACACATCTCTCATTTTATTCCAAAGCCACAACATACAACATCTCATAATTCATGCATATTTATCTACTCAAGGGCCACAACATGCATTTCAACATGACAATCATGCAAGCAATACTCAATAGATAAAAAAAACAAAAAAAATGAGTGTGAAAAATACCCTCAGGTCTAACCTTTTTGCCAACTTTCGGGCTTGCGTTTCACGGACGTCGGAAGAGGTACAGCTCTTCAACTTCTCTGGTTCACTGGTTTAGCGTCCTAGCTCACTGTTTTTCTGTTTTGCTTGCTGTTCGGTCTCCGTTCTGCTGCTGTTCGGTCTCCGTTCTGCTGCTGTTCGGTCTCTGCTTTGCTACTCACTGTTCAGGTCACCTGTTTTGACGTTTCAACGAACTGTTTCGAGTTTTTTTCGTGTTTTTTTAGTGTAGTTTTGTGGTGGTTATTTCAAGGATTATAAGTGCAGTTTATGTTACTGTTTTAAGGGATTTTAGGGACTATTTGGGAGTGGTTTGGGCTGCTGTCCAGGCATGTTTCAAGGGCTGTTTGGGGTGTGTTTGGGCCGATGTTTGGAGGTATATTTTGGTGATGGAGGGCTGCTGTATGGGGGAGATTTTCGGTGATGGGTAGAGGTTTATGGGGTGTTGTTTCCGGTTAGGAGTGGAGGAGATGAAGGGAATTGTTTGTGTTCTTCTTGTTGCTATTGCCGTGAGTGGCTAAGGCTTTTTGTGTTGTGATTTTTTTTGTGAGTTATCTGTATGAGCCAGGGGCCTGCATGTCTTGGTTAGGGGTTTTTAATATAGAGAAGGGCTAGGGTTTCACCTTGTCTCACAAGGAAGGGATTTGATTTTGTGTTGAGCAAGGAAAGTCAAAGATTGAGGGGGGACAAATTTGGTTTAGATTAGGAATACAATATCTTTAATTTGTTATGATTGATTTTAATTAGGCATGACATCTTTTTAATTTAGTATGTGATTTGTTTAGTTTGGTATATAATATATTTGATTTATCTTTATTAGGTATGATTATATTTTATGTTTTTATTTAATTGGTAAATGGTTTAATTATTTTATTTAATATTTAATTTAATTTCCCATGTGTTTTAAATGTGGTTTATAATTGGGATGTGTTTTATGGGCTTTGGGGGGCTAATTGGGCTTGGTGCGTGGGGTGCGAGGCTAGCAGCAAAACCAGAAATACCGACTCCGTTCGAACGCCCGAACGCTACACGAACGTCCGTAATCTGCCTGACGTTCGAACGAAGTAACGAACGCAGCACTAACGAAGACAGTGAACTTGTGAAATGAACTTGATGACGTACTTATTCTGAATTTCCCCTTCCGACCTCCGTTTCCCGCAATATCCTTAGCTAAAAAAGGTAGTGCCTCCAACTGAGACTCATCATCGGGTTTCACATGCGAAAATGCAATGCCTACACTTGGCTTTCATTAAATTTCTCCATGAAGGATCTATGAGAAGCAGCCTTTATTCTAGGAATAAAGATCTATCGGGATAGATCTAGAAAGCTGCTTGGACTCTCCCATAGCATAGATATTGACAAAGTGTTGAAGAAATTCAACATGGAACAGTCTAAGAAGGGACTGTTGCCAGTGTCACATGGCGTCACTCTATCTAAGGACATGTGTCCTAAAACTCAAGATGTGAGAGACAACATGAGTCGGATCCCGTTCGCTTTGGCAGTCGGATCGATCATGTATGCCATGATAAGTACGCGACCTGATGTCTCGTATGCTTTGAGCATGTGTAGTCATTATCAGGCCGATCCAGGTGATGGTCACTGTATGGCGATTAAGAATATCCTTAAGTATCTTAGACGAACTAAGGATGCTTTCTTAATCTATGGAGATGGAGAACTTGAGGTAACAGGGTATACCGGTGCAAGTTTCCAAACCGATAAAGACGACTGTAAGTCACAATCCGGGTAGATATTTTGTTTGAACAACGGAGCAGTAAGCTGGAAATCTTCAAAGCAAGAGACTGTTGCCGATTCAGCAACAGAAGCGGAATACATTGCTGCAGCTGAAGCAGCAAAAGAGGCAGTTTGGATCTGTAAATTCCTAATTGGACTAGGAGTAGTTCCGTTAGCAGCTGAGCCCGTTCCATTATATTGTGACAATAACGGAGCTATAGCGCAGGCTAAGGAACCGCGGTCTCATCAAGATCCAAGCATGTTCTTCGACGTTTCCATCTGATTCGTGAGATCATACATCGTGGCGATGTGAAGATCGAGAAGGTCGCATCAGATGACAACATTGCAAATCCGCTGACGAAAGCTATTCTTCAACAAAAGTTTGAGCGACATGTACATAGTTCAGGTGTTAGATACTTGAGTGACTGACTATAGGCTAAGTGGGAGATTGTTGGACAATTATGACCCATAGCGTCACTATTTATAAAAGACATTGTGGTTTTTGTACAAATTAACTATGTGACAATGAAAATTACTATTTTATCATTTTGTAATTTGATTACTTGAATATATAAATGATAAAAGTCTTTATGATTAGTTCCGGATTAATAAGATATGAGACAATATCAATCCACAAGGGTTTAATCAGTAAATATCCATAGTCATAGTATTATCGAGACTGGACATCGATAAAGCGGAGTAGACTAGTATTGCACTTGTGCGCGTTGTGGGAGCATAACGGCATATTTCTTCATATATATTAAGTATTGGATACTTATGCAAGTGTAATAAGAGGTTGTGTTTACCGATGGTCGGGAACAGCTTCGCTCTGGATAGACCCCGCGGAATCCCAT
>SKCR01005963.1:0-106265 GCA_019454045.1 Zanthoxylum bungeanum | reverse complement strand
CGTAATCGACATATTGTTGATAACGATACATTTTCGCTACAAGCCTAGCTTAGTACATTGGTATGTTGCCATCAATGTTTGTCTTCCTTGAAGATTTATATAGTACCAATAGGCACAATGCCTTCCGGTACAACAACTAGTGTCCAAACTTAGTGGGTATACATGGAATCCATTTCGGACATCATGGCACTTTGCCATAATAGGGAGTCGATACCTTGTATCACTTCCTCATACGTAGTCAGTTTGTCTTAGATTGACATCTACTTGTGGTGAGATCAGAAACCCATACCTCCCAGATTGTTTTCTGACTCTCTCTGACTTACGCGGTTCTTGTGTATTTGAAGATTATTGGTATAGTTTCATCCATGATGAACTATTTGTGTTCCATTAAGGACTCGGTACCTGTAATAGTATTACTCCGTTTTTCATCGAGGTTTTACTTTCCTCCCACTTACCACTGCATATAGGTATTCCTCTTAGGAAAACCGCATGGCGAGCAATAATTACATTGTTCTCTTGTGAGTTGTATAAGTACTATACTTTGGTTTCCCTAGGATAACCTACAAATTAGGCACTTATCCGATTTGGGTTCTAGTTTGGTATCATCCAAACATATGCCTAGCATACCCAAATCTTCAGGAATGAGAAAACCATGTTTCTTTCCTGTTCATATCTAATATGATGTCTGTCAAACAGATTTTCATGGAACCTTATTCAAAATAAGTGTTGCACTGTTAAATGCGTATCCCTTGAAGGAAAATGGTAGCTCAGAGCGACTCATAATTAACCTTATCATGTCCAACAAAATTTGGTTTCTCAGTTCGGACACACCACTCAATTGAGGTGTTCCGTGAGGAGTCCACTGTGAAAGAATATTATACTCTTTCATGTAATTGAGAAACTTATAGCTTAAGTATTTTCCACCACGGTCTAACCGTGACGGTTTAATACTTTAGCCGATCTATCTATCTACTTCGTGTCGAAACTCTTTAAATCTATCAAAAGTTTCTGATTCGTGTTTCAATAGAAGCACATAACCATAACGCGATGCCACATCCGTAAAGGTTACGAAGCGTTCATATCCACCTATAGCCTAGCTAGATATGGGCCCACTTACGTCACTATGAACGAGGGCTAACAGATCGGTGGCACTTGCACTTTTACCAAGTAAAAGGTGTTTTAGGCACTTTGCCTAATGAACTAGATTCGTAGACATCATTTGAATAGGATCAAATCCGTCCTAGTACCCACTCTTCGAAAGTGTGGATATACGAGTCTTGTTTTGGTATGTCCCAGACAACAATGCCACAAATAAGTCTCATCTGATCAAATCAGTTTCAGTTATTTGTTTGTCATGTTATATGTTTGAGATTCATTTATATTCAAAATATAAATACTGTTATTCACATCTAATGTGTTTATCTCAATATCATCTCTATAAAATGAAACACTTTAGTGTTCTAGAATATAAATGTATACCCGCAACGAGTTATACTCTGATATAGAGATAACGTTTCTAGTCAAACTAGTTATATTTTAACAGTTTCCTAATTTAAGTACACACCCGAAGGTAGTTCTTAAACTTAGGATACTACGGTTAAAACAGTGACTCTCGTCCCGTTTTCGATTCGCAGATCAATCTCAACTGAAGCCAGTCTCCTGCTAATCAGCAGATTCTGCAAATCAATACATATATTTATGTACCACATCTAGTATCAAGAATCCAATTTTTAAACCAGTAGTGAACATATTTATGACAAACATATTTGAAGCTGGAGCCTTGCCCCTCTTCACTTCCTTCATGTCTGCCTTATCCATACGGCAGTCACGCTTCTAGTGACCCCATTTGCCATATTTTAGACAGACATCTTGGGATAAGTCCTTTTGTCTTCCTAGAATACTGTAATGATTTTGCCTTTGCCCATTTAATAAGCTCTGGCTTTGCCTCATAGAGCATAGCCTTCAACTCTCCAAGAGTTTACACTTGGTTCATAATGAACCTTCCCCAGCTTTCGGGTAGAGAATATAAGATCAAATCTTTGGTAGTCTCGGCCACGTAGGTAATGCCCAGCTAACCTTGCTGATCGATGTCAGCAATCATCTGCGACACCTAGTGCTTGACAGATGTACCCTCTGACATACGCGAGCTAAAGAGCTTCTTATGCAATTTGTATTTCTAAGAATAAATCTATGAAGATCTTTAATTTTATCATCATGTTACAAGGATCTAATCCTTAATTCTGACGACGGAATTAAAGTGTCATTGCGGTAAGCATAATGGATTGATCAGCAAACTCCACGTAGTTGCCTACCTCATTGCACCGAACTTAAAATTAACGTAAGAACAAAATGAAGAACATACAAGAAGTATAATAAGCAACTTAATATTTATTATTTTTCCAAAATATTTATTATTATTCTTAAAATTTTTACTATTATTTAATTTGATTATTACTTTTTTGAATTAAAAGTTTATATATATGATAATTTTTGGGACATAAAATAACTAATATTTATATTTCAAAATAATTAATTCAAAAAAATATTTTTTTTAAATGACCCGAACCCGATCGGGTTCCACTCCCCACGACCCGACCCGCGACCTGACTTTCCCTTGACCCGACCCAATCGGGTCTAACAAAATTTTAAAAAACCTGACCCGACCCGTGAACACCTCTACCACATGCCATTAAATATAATAAGGTCTTGGTGGAATGAATTCGACCTCGGGCTACTCAATAAATATGGCTATGAGGGAATGAATCATCCTGCCAGTCTCACATAACATAAGACCTCGATGGGACATACTCAACCTCGAGTCATTCAAAAATTCTGGCCACAAGTGAATAATCCCTCATTGTGCCAATCTCACATAAGATAAGGGCTCGATGGGACGTACCCAACCTCGAGCCATTCAACAAATTTGGCCACAAGAGAATGATCCTTCAATGTGCCAATCTCACATAACATAAGGCCTCGGTGGGACGTGTCCAACCCCGAACTATTCAACTCAGAAAGACCTCGAGGGAGATTTTCAACCTCAGGTTATCCCCACAAGCACTGGCAATGGGCTCGGTGGGACGTACCCAACCACAAGCCATTTAACAAAGAAAGACCTCGATGGAGATTTTCAACCTTAGGTCATTCCCACAAGCACTGGTAATGGTGTCTTATACCATGCTGCACACAAAAAAATAAAATAAATGTGACACGATGTGTCGCGCACTAAACATCACCCCAAAAATATCAAGGCAACTGAGGCAACGTCTTGTCCCTACGTCCACGGGCACAAAGTGGGGTGATGTTTTTTATTACCAAAATGAGCTCGGTCGACCTGTTTATGGGCGGGTCTAAAGGAAACCGAGATGTTTGTTTCTTTGGTTTCTTACAAATAGTGTTCTCTTCTTTTTTTACAAAATCTGCTATCCCCTACAAATGAATCTAACTTCTCTTTATATACTCAGAGAATTATAATACTATTCTCATGCTTCCATGACGTCACCCACGTGGATTTCCAGCTGACCGATGGGCTCTCTGCCCCAAGATTGTCTTCGCCGAAAGCAAACCTGTCACCTGACGATTTGTCACATCACCCTGCTTTCTCAACTGCCACACGCAATGTAATGATGTCAGCCTGTAAAGGTCTCTCATACATGTCGGAGGGAAAAATCCAAACTACCCTAATCAAATATCGGGTGTCATGAGGACGGCCAAACCGTGCACCGAACTACCCCAACTACTTCCGACCTGACCCAAAAAATCCAAGCTCATTATCTCGATCCGGGAGGAAATATAGAACTGAAACGAGCCACCGGGCCAAAGTGATCGGTCTCGGCTCTGGTGTTGCCGGTCTCTGCCATCTGCATCACGCTGTATCCTCAGGTCGGTCAAATCCAAAAAACCGGGTCCGAAGATCATGTCTGGCCGGGGAGTAACCAATGCCCTATGAACATTCGTCCCTCTAATACCCTTGTCGTACTGTTCAAATACTTCGTCCAGAAAACACCATCAACAAGAATTATGATGATTTAAGGTGAGATGTGAAGAAGAAAGTAAGAAACTAGCCGTTCATATAACGACTAGCCGTTGGGGTTTCATTAACACGGCCACACGTGTTGTACAGCCGTGTGAATCACACGTGTTGTACAGCCGTGTGAATCACACGTGTTCCAGGCGCCCGGAAGCCCACGCTCTTGAACCCGGACCAGGACCCGCATCGCTAGGGTTTTAGGCAACATAATTACACCGAACGGAAAGAAAACAAAAAACCTTAACAAGCTCAGAAATAACAAAATACAAGCTCCTCTTCAACTACAAGAAGTCTTAAAATTCAGGTAAATTTTAACGACTAATTAACTATTGAAATTCAATTTAATTTAATTTAATAATCGTCAATTTGATATCTACAATGTTCATTAGTTTGTAGATAAGTCAAAAAGTTCAGTTTTGAAGGATGATAGCAGCAGTATCGTGGGTGCCCAAAGGGGCTTCGAAGGCTGTACCTGAAGAAGCTGAGCCTCCATCCAAGGAAGAAATTGAGGAGATTATAAAGAGCGGCGCTTTGGAACATGAATGGTGATTTTTTATTTTTTATTTTTAAATTTTAATGTTGTTACTTTCTATTCAGTTCCGCATTTATTGATTGCTTGTGTGCTTATTTCATGAATTAGTTGATTCAGAAACTTAATTAGTAGAAAAATTAGAGATTAACAGCTTATTTAGCTAGAGTGGTTTGGTTTGCTCCTTGAAAGTGCTGTTTTTTGTTTCAAAGAAAAATGAAAAGAATGCATTGCTTTAAGAAGCAAATTTCTTATTTCCAGAAAAGAGCAATAATCATGAGCTTTAGACCTTACCCTCTTCAGTGTTTGCAGTGATGATATAATGGATTATACTCAGTTTTCCATAGGAAAACTGAAAATGTAAATGTAATCAGATTCTGATGTTTTTTTTTTTCATTTTTTAATTTTTTTTAAATTTTGAATAGGGATCACAAAAAAAGTTTTCCTAAAATACAAAAAGTGAAGAACAAACAGCCAAACTGGACAGTGTCTAAATTAATTCTGATAATAATGCTTCATGCTCAGAGCAGTGATCTGCTGATTATTTGCAGGCACAACTGGATATGTAGCTTAGATTATGCTTTACTTTTTCCCATAGGATGACATATATTTATAACTTGTTCGTGATCAAAAGTTTTGTAAGAACATCTCTGTGATTTTTATTTTTATTTCTTAAAAAATTTTGATCATGAATATATTTGAAGGGGAAGTATGAAATATGCAATGTTGTTAAAATCGTTTTTTTTACCTAAAATCGTTGGAGGGTCCGAAAAATCGAATCGTAAAATCGTAAGATTTTACTACTCAATTTAATCACACTTAAAACATGGAATAAGATCATACACAAAGTTTCAAGGGCCAAGAATCAACAAACAAGTCCACAAGTTGTAAAGAAGTTGACAAAATAACAAAAGTCTCAAAATTTCAAGCAAAATCAAACAAGTTAACAAGAAAGCAGAATAAATATAATGCAACATTACACTACTGAATTCACTACTGCTTTAGACAGAATAAATATCAACAGAGCAAAGCAAATTAGCAAATTAATCCCATAAACATTCTTCTAATTGAAATTCAGACTAAACAGTACTGAGTACACCATAAATCCCAACAGAGCAAATTAGCATTTTTCAAAATCCATCAACGAAGGCTACTGCTTTCATCCATCAACATTTTTCTAAATCCCAACAGAGAAAATTAGCAAAAGACCAAGGGAATGAAACTAACCTTGCCAACAGAGCGAAGGCTTTCACTGCTGCGACGATGAACTACGACGATGCTGCGACGAAGGGAGCTAGGGTTTCGATTGGTTTGGGGAATCGATGAAGGGGACTAGGATTTCATTTGGTTTGGGGAATCGATGAAGGGGGCTAGGTTTTGCTCTAGGATTTTGGGTTCTGAAATCAACGAAGGGGCTAGGGTTTCTTTGTGAAGTAGAACTGTAAAAGCGTGCAAAGAGAAGCCTTTAAAAGGGTTATCAAAATGACGACGTTTTAAAGGAAAAGTGTCGTCGTTTTGATCAATTGTAAAATCGTGCGATTTTAACCCTTGAAAATCGCAATTTTCCCCAATTTGCGATTTTTGTCCGTTTTAACAAGTTTCAGCCTCCAAGAATCATAAGAACGTGCGATTTTACGATTTAAATCGCGTTTTTAACAACAATGGAAATATGGTGGTTGAAAATTAGATTTTGGAGCAAGAATGATTTGTTTAAGGTAGTTTATCATAATTTTGATTTTTTCAGTGAAGATGATCGTAGTGAGGAAGATGATGAAGATATGGAGGAGGTTGATGATGAGGCCAAGCAGGCTGATGATGTCTCCCATGCAGTAGCTGTAGCAAATGCACTAGGAAAAACCTCCAAGAGCAAGAATTCAGGAACTAAATTTGATGATATAACTGATGGCTTGAAGGAACTTGACATGGACCATTATGATGATGAAGATGAAGGTAGCTCCAACTGCACAGTTGTTTGATTTTTATCTTTTGTTTCCTTTATTTTATTTTATTTTGAAAAGGTGGGTAGTAAGTAATATTCTTGTCATGTTTTGGAGGGATGGTGGGGTTTAAGATGTTGATGAAGATTAGCCATTATGTGAATCCTTCTTGGCTTGAGAAATTTTAAAACTATATCACAGATATGTTCCTTGTACAAAATGTCATATTTCATTAATGCTCCATCTGTCTCTGGTTGATTTCAGGAGTTGAGCTATTTAGCAAGGGGCTTGGGGACCTTTACTATTCAAGTAATCAGATGGATCCCTATCTAAAAGATAAAGATGTAATGGTGAAAACTTTCTTTTGTTGTGATTCGGCTTCCATTACTTGTTTGGCTTCTGATGCTTTTACAAATTCCTTCTAGGATGAGGATTCTGAAGATCTTGAGGACATGGCCATTAATCCAAATGATGCAGTCATTGTTTGTGCACGTAATGAGGATGATGTCAGTCATCTTGAGGTATGTACTTATACCAGTGTCTAAAACGCGCCGCCTAGGCGCGCCTAGGCGGCGCGTAATCGGTCGGCGGCCCCTTGCCGTGGCGACTATCACCAATCGTTGGTGATAGTCGCGCAGCCGAGTGGTCGGCGTAAAATCGGCGCCTAGGCGCCGATTTCGCCACCACTCGGCCGACTAGGCGCCGATACACGGCCGCTAATCGGCCGTGTATCGACGCTGGTTTTTTTTTTTGCAGAGGCCAATCAAAACGGCGACGTTTTGGAGGGTCAAAGACCCTCCAAAACGTCGCCGTTTGGGGGGTTAAAAGATCCCCCCAAAACGACGTCGTTTGGGGGGTTTAAAAACTCCCCAAAAGACGTCGTTTGGGGCTGTTGTTTATAATAATAATAAAAAAACCCTATTTCTTATTTGTTCCTTCTGTTTGCTGCTCTCGCCTCTGACTTATATTGAGTTCATGTACTTTTTTTTTTTTTTTTTTTTATTAGAATGCAATACTGAAATAATTCCTTGGGAATATTTTTTATACTGAAATAATTCCTTGGGAATATTTTTTATACTGAAAAAATACTTGGGAATATTTTTTATATTGAGTTCATCTATTTTTTTTAATAGTATTACTTTATTGTATATTTTATTTGTATTACTTTATTAGTATTTTACTATTTTAATAATAGTAATACTTAGTTAAATGATATTTTATATCATTATATGGTTGATTGAGTTTGATTAATGATTTTATGTTTTATTATATTTTGATTGAATTTATATGAATTGGATTATTTATGAATTATGATGTTGGAAAATATTAGATTTTTAACTGTCTGCCGACTAATTGTCTAGGCCCCGCCTAGGCCCCGCCTAGGCGCCCTAGGCGCTAGGCGCTGGGTCGCCGCCCGACTAGCGCCTAGCGCGTTTTAGAACACTGACTTATACCCTCTCCTCCCTCTCATATGCTATCAGCACATACACTGAAAACCCAGTCACTCATTAATTATCCGATTGTAAGCAGGTATATATCCTTGAGGAATCAGATGACGGTGATCCAAACCTGTATGTTCATCATCATATCCTCATTCCGGCATTTCCCCTTTGCATGGCATGGCTTGATTGCCCACTAAAAGACGGAGAAAAAGGTTAGACATTTGTACTTTCGGACTGGTATTTATAATGTATGTGTTTGATGTATTCAACTTGATTAAGGCTTGTGGATAGAGACAGTGGAAATGTCAAAAGTTATTCTTAGTCATGTTTGTTAAACTTTTTTTTAATAATAATGACAGAGATCCAAACTTCCTTGGGCAGAAGGTAGTTGGGTTTTTGGGACAAGGGATTTCTGGGTATAAAAAAAATAAGGAGAGTTTGGGGTTGCTCTTTCTGATCTTACCAGGCAGAAAAGGAAGCATATCAGTATCTATCTAAATAATTGTTTGGTTCCTGTTTTATTTTCTTTTCATTTTTGGTGATGGGTTGAGAATGGGGGTTGATAACATTGATAGTCAATGCTAACTAAGAGAAGGAAGTTAGAATGTTGTATTTGAGCTTTCTCTTTAAGTGAACTCCAATTATTCATGTGAATTATGTCACAAAGAATTGCAATCGTAGCAATTTTGGTTTTCTACTCAATTTTTTTTTTTGGCTTGTTGCAATGGATTCGCTAACAAATACTTCCATATGTTTGCAGGAAATTTTATGGCCGTTGGCTCAATGGATCCTTCCATCGAGATATGGGACCTTGACATCGTATGTGGATTTGTGGATATCATGAGTTTATAGTTTGACTAAATTATAAATTAGAGAGATTATTTTGAAGTCTCTTATCATCTCCTTCTGTCTTCACTATTCTCAGATTGATGAAGTACAACCGTGCGTTATACTAGGTGGCATTGATGAGGAGAAGAAGAAAAAGAAGAACAAGAAAGGAAAGAAGGTTAGCTTCTGATTTCATTCTATGTTTGCTGCTCTTTAAACATTCAATTTGAAACATCATTCTTTTGTTACATCCACTGTGTGGAGGTATTCATTAAGACGAATTTAAACTTGCAATATGATTGATTGTGCTTTGTCCTGCATTTTTCTTTTCGGATTAGCGTGGTACTTTGTACAGTTAAAAACTTGGTTATGTGGTTATAATTTTTCTATGTACTATATTGAAGGAAAAGACCAAATTTCCTTGCACTAAATTTGGTCTTGCATTTTGGTTATGTTGTTTAATTAAATAATATTTGCTTTTTGACCAAATTCTCATAAAAATCTCATCTTCACATGGCCATCCTTCTTTAGATGGATCTTGTCATATTGGTCATATTGGTTATGTTGTTTTGAAGTTTCTTTGCAGATTTCAACTTGACTAATACTTTTTATGCCTTGCTCTGTGTGCAGTCGTCAATTAAATATAAAGAGGGCAGTCATACTGATTCAGTACTTGGCCTTGCTTGGAACAAGGAGTTCAGGTTTGTTCAACGTTCATAGTATGCTGTTGTTTTCCTTTTTACCTTTTCCATGCTTGGTGCTTATTATTGTCAATCATTTTTTTCTTCCTAATTCAAAAAAAAAAAGGAATATCCTTGCTAGTGCAAGTGCTGACAAACAAGTTAAGATATGGGACCTGGCCGAAGCAAAATGTACTCTCACCTTGGAGCATCATACTGATAAGGCAAGATTTTACTCTTGCACTATGATAGATTTTTTTTCTCATTTTTGGCTGATGTGATTGTAGAATTTTTATTGTCTACCTGCTATCTTTTAATCAGCTCAAAATGATCTAGGATAATTTATCAGCTTACTTTAGTTCACTTGTATTACTAAAATTTGGCTAAGTTTCAGATTCCTACTATTCCTTTCAGGTTCAGGCAGTTGCATGGAATCATCATGCACCCCAAGTTCTTCTTAGTGGATCTTTTGATCGTTCAGTTGTCATGGTAATTAATTTGTTTTCTTTACTTATTGCATAAACAACTTCATAGAAAGCTATATGTGGAGTGAAGTGAAATGAGAAATTCAGGAGTTCAAGATTTTGTGGAATTAATAATTTGTTTTCAATTTTGAAGATATTATGATGATGTCTTTTCCGTTATTTTGCATTGCAGAAGGACGCAAGGATATCTACACATTCTGGTTTTAAGTGGCCTGTTGCAGCTGATGTGGAAAGCTTGGCATGGGATCCACACACTGAGCACTCATTTGTGGTTTGTACTTTAACCTTTTACTCAGGCCATCCTCTGTAGCTAGTTTCAAGTGTGTGCACCTATGTGTGTGTATGCTCGATGAGTAATTTATGTCATAGATCTAGGTTATTTAGGTTTTAACATGAGAGGCAATAAAATTTGATTAATTCATTTATGTCTTCTTAGGTGAGTCTTGAAGATGGTACAATCAAAGGTTTTGACATTCGAACTGCCAAATCTGATCCAGAATCAACATCACAACAATCAAGTTTTACCCTTCATGCTCATGACAAAGCCGTTTGCACCGTCTCCTATAATCCATTAGTACCCAATGTACATTTTTATCCTTTTCTCACTTTTTCTGCGCAAACTTTTGATTATTTATTGATTATAATAGTTACACCCTTGTGATTTTCTTCAGCTTCTCGCAACTGGATCTACAGATAAAATGGTAAGTTATTTCCTTTCTATCTGGCCATCATGGACCTGTCTGTATGCGAAAGGTTTCTATGGTTTCATTGAGCTCTTTCATTTGGTGCAGGTAAAACTTTGGGACTTGTCAAACAACCAACCTTCGTGTATTGCATCCAGGAACCCTAAAGCAGTAAGTGATTATATATATTTATTATATATACGGATTAGACTATTTCAAGTTCAAATTTTGACACTAATTTTAAAACATTGATTTTATGTAATCCAATGGTGGATGAATTTTCATCATTAAATGCTATTTTAACTTTCAATATCAATAATTGGATTGCATGAAATCGATGACTCAAAATTTATGTTAAAAATTTAAGTTTAAATAGCCACCCCCATATATATTCCTTACACCTATTTAGTTACAAACGCATTCTATGAACTTACAGTTAACTTGAATCAATTTGAGATAAATTCTCACTGTCCCTGATAATTTTCAGGGAGCTGTTTTTTCGGTTGCCTTCTCAGAGGATAGTCCATTTGTGATAGCTATTGGAGGCTCAAAAGGGAAATTGGAAGTGAGTGCAAAGATCCTACAAATGTTTTTAATTTTAACATTTTTTTTTTCTCAAATAGTTACATTGGTGATGATTGAAATTCCTGAAAATTTTCAGGTATGGGATACCTTATCCGAAGCCGGGATCACCAATAGATTTAGCAAGTATAGCAAGCCTAACAAATCTGAGTCTGTATCTTAACAATATGATGATCAAATGGAACAATCAGGGGCAATGCCTGCATAGTTTTGGAATTTATATAAAAAGTGCAAATCTTTGTTTGGTTTTAGTTTCTGTAATCTTATTCTAGGATCTTCTTCCTCTGCTTTTGTTGCATGCAAAATCAGAAACAGTTTGTTTTCCAGAATGTAGTAGAAAATGGCTTTAAATCTTCGCTGTTTTCTTCCAATTTTTCATCTTGTATACTGGAATTTTTACTTTTTTGGGGCTGGCTATTTTTTCTAGTAGTCTTTCATTATTGATTAATAAGATGTGCATAACACAAGTTAACAAAATTTGTAAATATAATTAAAAAAAAAATTGTTATTAGTAACAAAAAAAATCTTATAAATAACTTGGATGCTATCTTTAAAAAAAAAAAAAAAATTATGTTTTATTTATTTTAGATAAATAAAGCTGAAAAGAATTTTGTTTAATTTGGTTTGCTTATATATGTGCTTTACAATAAAGAACATTAGAACTATAGCAGTAAATAATTTTGCTCATTCATGGTTTGCAATTGTAAGTTTGTGTCTACACCCAAAAAATAAAAAATAAATTAACCACAACAATTTACAAAACCTGTTTTTATTTTGTTTTGTTTTATTTTTTTGGTCATCCCTAATATGAGGGGTGGTAAATTGGATTATGATTCATTCATTCATTTAATTTGATTCACTTTAAAAATAAAATGGATTTGGAAAATTTAATTTGTTTAGTAAATATGTCAATTTGATTCAATTTATTTATTAAACAAATTGAATATGGATTCATTCACTGATTCGTTTATTACTTTCCTTTGCTAGTTCTTTTTTTTTTTTTTTTTTTCAATTAAGTTTGCTAGTTCTTCATCATTTGGTATCAAAGCTTAAGGTTCCAAGGTCTGATTTGTTGGGTCTCTAAGAACAAATCCAAGAACATTAAGCATAAAAGATGTGTGAATACTCAACGAAGTTTGCGGAATAACTTATATTGATCAGCTAGATAGATGTGTAGACAACAAAAATTCGCCTCCTTTGAAGTTGCTCCAAGCTCTCCTTTGATTGTATGTTGAGCTCCAAGCTTGATGAATGAATTCCAAACTCTTGGGAATAGTTTCCCTATCACCTTTGTATGATTCTTTAAGTGCTAGCTAAGGAAGAAAATTGCAACAAAATTCTTTCCTTTGTTCTTGGTAGTTCACGGCAAAAGAGAGGAGAGGAGAGAGTTTTTGGCTTTTTGATATTTTGATTTCTAAAATCAATTACCACACTTCAAAAGTCAAACTCAAAATTTGGTATATGCTTTACCAAAAGGCTGAGCAATGTTTTGGAGGGAAAAAAGCTTTTAATGCCTCCAACTACTTCCATCACCAAATTGACATTTGATGGACAAGTGATGTAAGTTGGTGGGACCCACTTTAATTCAAAATTCAAGTGGCTTGCTCAACACATTTCGGACTCGGGTTCGCTTAATCCGATTAAACGAATTTTCCGTCGCGACGTAATTAAATCCAATTTAATTAAATAATAATGCCTTGCAAAATTATTACGAACGTCGCTCGCGAATTAATTCTAAATTAATTCGTTCACCCGAATTAAAATCCAATTCTAATCCCGTAATGAAATCTAATTTAATTTAATATATCGAATATATTATTTAATCGATTAATTCCAAATTAATCGTTCTCTCTCTCAATTAATTGAATTTTATCCTAGATAAATTATTGCCGTAATTAATCTCAGATTAATTATGTTCGAGTCATACGTCATCGGTGAATCTTCGGGAAGCGACCCATGAGATCCCTGGATATGTTGGCAGTAAATCCGGTCGTCGGACTATCCGAACACGTGCGTACCCGGTACCACGTTCTTACCGATTTACAAGACACAGTTGGCTTCTAGCAAAGCGCCATGCCTGCCCAATTCTCCAGAAATATTCTTTAAGGAATATATAATCTTTGTCAGGCGTAGTATACGTAGTATTGCGTATTGCGATCCAATATCAGATGTCACATGCAAGGCCTGGGGCTGGAATAATGTCTGCCCCGTACGAAGCATATATCGGATCACAAGCAACTAGTCTCTATAATCGGATAATCATGACATTGTCATATTATCCCGATAGTTGCAACATAATAGAGAACCAGTTCTGTATCCATGCGTGATCATCATCTCCATATGACTGAAGTAATACTTCCGTCTTGACATCAGACCCAATACACTACGATTCTCAATAAACCCAGAAGAGGCGTACACAGAACCTGTTAAAGTCCCGGACGACCAAAACCAAAGCGTATTGATTGTCGCAAGTATTAGCGATGCAAGTCTCAGGTTAAGACCAAATACACCTACCCTGAATCGGATTCCCATAGACACATAGTCATACAACCAATGGGATTTCGAGGGGTCTATCTAGAGCGAAGTTGTTCCTGTACCATCGGTAAACACAACCTCCTATCACACTTGCATAAGTATCCAATACTTAAATATATGAGAACTATGCCGTTATGCTTCCACAATGCGCACAAGTGCAATACTAGTCTATTCCGCATTATCGATGTCCAGTCTCGATAATATTACGACTATGGATATTTAATGATTAAACCTTCGTGGATTGATATTGTCTCATATCTTATAATCCGGAACTAATCATAAGGACTTTTATCATTTATATATATTCAAGTAATCTAATTACAAAATGATAAAATAACAATTTCATTTGTCACATAGTTAATTTGTACAAAAACCACAATGTCTTTTACAAAATAGTGACACTATGGGTCATAATTGTCCAACATGATTTTCGAGGACGAATCAATTTCAAGAGGGGGAAAATTATATGATCCAATGTACCCTCAAGAGAGCCCTCAACGACAGAATTCAATTGGGCTTATTGTGGGCTAATTTACATTCAATCTTCAAGTCCAAGGAAACCTTCAAACCCAATGAACCAGATTGAAATAGATGAAAATGACGCAAGCCTAATATAGAAGCAGTTTTGACAAATCAAGTCCAACACCAAATATTCGGCCAAAACAAAGCTTAAGGGGATTGAGACACCTAATTTGGGCATTGTTATATGAAGCCCACGAAATTTTGGGAATTTTTGCAACATGGACAATTTGATCATTTTGGAAAAAGTTGCAAGCTTTGTTGACTTTTTGTAATTTATCTTTGTAGTGATGGTGACCATTTTTGTTGACTTTGTTTAGCTTTTACAACTTTCCAACTTATACAAATATCTTACTTGGATATTTGTCTTAATTAGGAAATGACTATTAAGGGTTTGACCTTTAAATAGTCATTGGGTAGTTTTAAGATATTTTTATCTTTTTACCTTTTAAGGATATTTTAGTAAATTGTCTTGTACTATATATTTGTAACTTTGTCTTCCTTAATAATATATACACAATTTTGAATTTTCTTATAAGAAAATGGTTATGGTCGAATTTCAAGCTTAAGGGAGAGATTCCCTTTTATTTAAGCTCCGACTTATCTAAGGCGTGGCAACCTTAATGACGTCTCCGTACTAGCAGAACACAACAGGGTATCATCTTAAGGGTTCTCAAAGACAAGTTCTTTGCGGATCTTCTTTGTGGCCTTAGAAGGGTTTTGTTCTATCAAAATCAAATTTGATGTTCTTTGGGTTCTATTTGTTACTTGGGGTTTGCTTGGCTTAATCTCCAAGTAAGTTCTTCATCATTTGGTATCAGAACTTAGGGTTTCAAGGCCTGATTGTCTATCTTTACTTTGTGTTTTTCATTTAGTCTTTGTTGTATGTTGTTGGTAATCAAGATACTTGTTCATTTTGATTATTAGATTTTGCTGGGTTTTGTTTTTTAGTGTTTTACTCTTATTTGATTCGTCTGTGACCGACATACCGGCCTTATACCAGCATACCGGTGTGAAAACCCTCTTAACACAACTTCTGGAACCGGGAGAAAACATATCGGTCTCCATACCGATTTCAAAACACCCTTGAAACAGCTACTGGAACCGAGAAGAACCATATCGGTCTCTATATCGACCTTCATACCGGTAAACCTGGGGAAAACATAACTATTGAAACCAGGCTAGTTTCATACCAGACTCCATACCGTTCAACTTGTTCCAAAACATAGCTACTGGAACTGGGCTAGTTTATACCGGCCTACATATCGATCTCCATATCGGTTAATCTCTGAGTTAAACATAGCTACTAGAACCGGGAAACAACCATACCGGACTCCAAACCGGTCAACACTTAGAATTTTTTCGTAAGCTCAAGTGACCTGAAAATTTCAGTTGGATTGGATGGGTTTCATATTATCATTTGGGTGTCTGTGGACGGTAATTCATCAAAATTTCTATTGAGGCGCCAAAGTTTTGTCTGAAATTGCATATGACCATGAATTTGTATGCTTATTTGCTTATTGTGCTAGTTTGTTATTTCATTATTCCAAGCACTCTAGCCTTAGGTTTCTTTGAATTGAGTCCTTGTTGTTCGTTGAGTGTCGTAAGTTAATTTTTAGTCATTACAAGTTTTGTAGGGTTTGTTTAATATTTGTGTAAAAAAAAAATGAAGAATGTAAGATTTCTGCCTCTATCTTGAGGCTTTTCCACTCACTCTCGCATAGTCGGAAAATATTTTTTTAGATATTGCTCATTGATGTATCTCTTGTGGGGTCATCTTCAAAAGTAACTTCTGCTTCATACGCTCCCTGAAATTCCTCCATTATTACATTGTCCATGACATGATGTACATGTGCCCTTGATATCGCGGCTGCAACCACCGCATATTCATCTTCAATAAAGTTAGTCATCAACCTCTGTGATGAAAGACTCCTGCTTCGGCCTAAAAGGCACAATAGCATGTGACTTTTTTAGCTGACTCATGCTAGCTTCCTACTTACTGCATTCTTTTAGGTCCTCATGTTGGGGTTTTCTCAAAGGCGCAGCGGAAAGGCGCGGTTCACGCGAAATCGTAACTTTAAAAATTTTTAAACTTACCGAATAAATTATTCAATATCTAATATGAATAAGTCATTCATATTTCACCTAAACATATTTATTCGATATCAAATAACGACATAAATAATCTAGAAACACTACGAAACTTTTACGAAAATATTTTTCCGTAAAATAGCATAAAACACATTTTTGTCCGATTCGACCAACCGGTTGAACACGGGGGCTGACCAAGTCAGCCCCAATAGTACTGGGGCAGTTCTTAGGCTGTCCAAACAGTGACCAATTCACTGTTTGAACATCGGACACCCGGTAAGCCCGAAACTCACCCAGTAACGCCGTTTTTCACCATTTTCGTATATTTTCAATCCGAAACATTTTCGGTAATTTTTCCAATGCCCAATACACATCCAATACATTTAAATAATATATTTTTCATCACCAAAATTCCAGAATTTCCAGATCTGATCTGAGTGCCAAAAATATCATTTTTCATGCTTTAAATCCATTTTTCTCCACATTAATCATATTAATATTTACACCAATCAAAGCCACCACCAATGAAGAACTCAAGAACAATTGTAGGAGTTACAAGAGTGGTCATAACACTCTAGAATGGCAAAAAGTCATCAAATGATAAAATTGAACTAATATTACTCAATCTTACTTCACACATACATCTAGCCTCCAAATCAAAAAGCCCCAAAATCCAACAAAGAGAGAAACCCTAGAACTGTTCTAGATATTCAAGAACAAGAAATAAGCTTTCTAAGTTTAAGAATATTGAAGATTACCTCAAAATCTCCTAATTTCCTTAAACTTTCTTATTGATTTCTTCACTTTCTCTTCAAGTTTCTTCAAGAAAATTTGGGAGCTTTCTTTTGAAGATGAATTTCGACCATGGAGGTTAATGAATAAGAAAAAATAATTATTCACTTTATATATATGTATTAACCTAACTTGGGGCATTTTGGTCATTTAAAGTCAATTAATTATAATTAAAGAATTCAAATTCAATTTGAATTCTTCAAGCTTAAAAACTCATGTCACTTATTACCAATAAAATCTCACCACTTATCATACTAATTATGACTTATGGATATCATATTTAATTATTTAACAATTAAATAACTAAATAATTAATTAATGTAAATATTTATATATGTATTTTTATTTACATTAAATAACAAAATACATATATTTATGACATGTGTCAAAATCTCATTTGAAAATTAATTAATATGTATCAAATCAAATTTTGTATCAAATACAAATACAAATACATATTAAATATTAATTGACCAAAATCTCATAATGCATGTATTTTTGTTTAACCGATTAAACGATTTGAATTAACCCATTTAATCCGATAAAGAATTATGAATAATCTGTATTATTCATAATGCGTTGCCCAAGTGCTCAACGAGTACACTTCATATTGTGGGACTCTCTAAGTTTAGGTTTATCCGTCACGGAATCCAATTTCGTGTCCATAATTCACCCACTCGTAAATTATGACGACCACAGATAATCTCGCTAAACTATGCAAGTCGAGGTCATTGCATACGTATAATCCCTCCGTCACAAGCTATCAATATTATACCGGGGATATAGATAAGAACGTCAAATCCCTAAGGTATAATATAGTCGACTTTCAAATTTACGATCTCTAAATAACACTCGAAACTCGATTCTGAAGTTTACAACGGCCATGGATTTACTAGATCACAAACACATTCGAGATACATAAACCTTGTACACAGGACTGACAGATTCTATCCGATACTCACATGATATCATGAGCATCAGTCCACACCCAACGAATAAGCTGAGGTCTGATCTAAATAGATCGGTGACGTGACTGTCATCAAAGTGTGGAGGATATCTCATATATCCACATTGGTATCTCAATTCAAAGGACCACTACGCTACTCGACTCGAGAAGATTCGTATTGACGTTGGTGTACCATCTATTAGGAAATCTTCAGTGAGTCGTCCAGTGTTTATCAAATAAACACTTACGCATCTATACGAGTCTCCCAAGACTCATGGTTCATTGGGATAAACCATCAGACCAAGTCTCGATATACTACATATACTGGTCTCAATGAATTTTACTAACCGACCCGTGTCGGTAAGTCTTGACCAGGAACTTTATTTGATAATATACTTCTAGTAGTGACACTTCCCAATGTCAATTACAAACTAATTTGTAACTGTGCACTACAAAATATATTATCGGGTCTTTGTCTAATATATACATATCACCAAATCATATTTAGTTTCAATCTAATCATAATTAGATCGAATATGTATATAAAGACAAGAAGTACTATCATAAATAAATAATATTATGGAAAATGAATTGTTCGTATTCATGAATCGGACATAAATACGATTCGGATTGGCACTCCGAGCACCAACCCTAACAATTTCTCCCACTTGCTCTAGTGCCAATCCATGGTATCTGATAAGTGTTGTTTATACCCACTTATTCTTGTACTCTTAGCTAATTATTTTGTTAGTTTTCATATCATTTAATGTCATTTATACTTTATTTTATGTCTTATTTGTAGGAAGCATTAGAACATCAAAAAATGGAGTAAATATGAATGTTTTGGGAACTTTCGGATGCAAAGAACACGTGAGGCCAAGAGATGAGTTGCAATTGTTAACCAAATAAAGACAAACGGTTTAAAGGATTTGAAAGGAAACATGCAACATAATGAGAGAAAGAAAGCTACCAACGTTGACCAAAAGAAAGCAAAAAGGGAAAAATGGAGCTTTGACCAAAAAGTGAGAAAATGAAACAGTTAAAAGAAGAAAGCAAAGTGCATGTGGGCCATTGTTATTTAAAACCCAAAAAAAAATGTTCACGTGAAAAAAAGATTAAAAAGAATAAAGAAGAGTTGCGGCACCAGTAGCAGATCAACATGCAGGTGTCGCGGTGTTGGGTTTCTAGGTTATCCCAAGATCAATTAAGCAAATGAAAAGTACGAATACAACAAAGTAAAGTTGCGGAAATACTCACTTTGATCGGATTTGCGATGCGATGAACACAAAACTTTTGCTCCATGGATGAAGCTCTTGGCCATGCCCAAACTTTGTGCTCCAAGTTTCGGTCAACCCCTATTTGTGTGCTCCAAGCTTTGTAAATGGTGATTCCATGCTCATGAATGGGTTTCCCTATCACCTTTGAATGACCCATGGGATGTGCTAGCATCATTGAAAAATTTGCCACAAATCTTTCTATTTGCTTCTTCTTGTTCTCGGCCAAGCCAAGAACTAATGAGAGAAAATGGCTCCAAGGCCGAATGAGGGAGAGAGAGGAAAAGAAGTTGAGTTGTGTATTTGGCTATTTTGATTTCAAAATCTAATACCAATTTTTCTTTTCCAAAAAGGTACAAGGCATTTATGTTTTCCAACTACTCACATAAATCAAAAGTGTCAAGATGTCAATCACCAAAAATGTGACAAGACTTCCATCACTTGAGTGACTGATTATGTGACGCGTGATGTGACTTGTGGGCCGCACTTGATTCGAAATGCGAGTGGGCCCGCAAACACTCCCGGGCTCGGGTTCGCTAATTCTGAATTAACGAATTTTCCGTTGCGACGTAATAAAATCAAATTTAATTAAATAATTATGCCTAGCAAAATTACTATTCACGTCGCTAGCGAATTAATTCCAAATCATTTCGTTAGCCCGAATTAAAATTTAATTTTAATTCCACGTCGAAATCTAATTTCGTTTAATATATCGAATATATTAATTTATCGATTAATTCCAAATTAATCGTTCTCTCTCTTTAAATAATATTTTATCCTAGATAAAATATCTCTGTAATTAATCCTAGATTAATTTTCTCTCTCTCTCTTATAATTAATCCCAGATTAATAATGTGCGAGTCATACGTCATCGGTGAATCTTCGGGAAGCGACCCGTGAGATCCCCGGATATGTTGGCAGTAAATCCAGTCGTCGGACTATCCGAACACGTACGTACCTAGTACTACGTTTTTACCGATTTACAAGACATGGTTGGCTTCTAGCAAAGCACCATGCCTACCCAATTCTCCAGAAATATTCTTAAAGGAATATTTAATCTATATCAGGTGTAGTATACGAAGTATTGCGTATTGTGATCCAGTATCGGATGTCACGTGCTAGGCCTGGGGCTGAAATTGTGTATGCCTCGTACGAAACACATATCGGATCTCTGGTAACTAGTCTCTATAATCGGATAATCATGACCTAGTCATATTATCCCGATGACTTCAGTACTAAAGAGCACCAGTTCCGTATCCTACGTGACCATCATCTCCATATGACTGCAGTGATACTTCCATCTTGACATCACACCCAATACACTACGATTCTCAATATACCAGAAGAGGCATACACAGAACCGGTTAAAGCCCTGGATGACCAAAAACAAAGTATATTGATTGTCGCAAGTATTAGCGGTGCAAGTCTCAGGTTAAGACCAAATACATCTACCCTGATTCGGACTTCCATAGACACATAGTCATACTACTAATGGAATTCTGATGGGTCTATCCAGAGCGAAGCTGTTTCCGTACCATCGGTAAACACAACCTCCTATTACACTTGCATAAATATCCAATACTTAAATATATGAGAACTATGTCGTTATGCTCCCACAACGCGCACAAGTGCAATACTAGTCTATTACGCATTATTGATGTCCAATTTCGATAATACTCCGACTGGGGATGTTTTAATGATTAAACCTTACTGGATTAATATTGTCTCATATCTTATTAATCCGGAACTAATCATATGGACTTTTATCATTTATATATCCCAGTAATCTAATTACAAATGATAAAAGAGCAATTTCCTTTGTCACATAGTTAATTTGTACAACAACACAATGTTCTGTACAAATAGTGATGCTATGGGTCATAATTGTCCAACATGCGGCACCTTAAATATTCCATACATTTTCCCGAGAGAATGGCGTTGTAGCGCCAATTGATCACGCCGCGGCGCCTGCAAGCCAACCGAATTCCATACAAATTTCCGAGATGAGGGCGATGTGGCGCCCATTTAGAGAGCCGCAACGCTGCGGGGGAAAACACGCGCACCAGGAAATATAAAATTAGGGTTTTCTAAGATACCCAATGACTCCTAGACTTTATTATAAATATATTAGTTCGTCCAAAACTCAAGGAAGAAGGCTAATACACAACATAAAACACCAAAACATATAGTTTTAGAGATCCAATGAGGAGGATTGAAGAGCGACAAGAGGAGACAAAGGCAGTGACGTCCGAAGAGGGAGAGAGTCAATTCGGGTTTTATCTTCTTGTTTCTTTCTTAGAACTCTAATGATTTCCATTAGATTCATGTCTTAGCACTAGTTCCGTATCCTACGTGATCATCATCTCCACTATGACTGGAGTGATACTTCCATCTTGACATCACACCCAATACACTACGATTCTCAATATACCAAGAAGAGGCGTACACAGAACCGGTTAAAGCCCTGGACGACCAAAACCAAAGTATATTGATTGTCGCAAGTATCAGCGGTGCAAGTCTCAGGTTAAGACCAAATACACCTACCCTGATTCGGACTTCCATAGACACATAGTCATACTACCAATGGAATTCCGAGAGGTCTATCTAGAGCGAAATTATTTCTGTACCATCGGTAAACACAACACCCTATCACACTTGCATGAGTATCCTATACCCAAATATATGAGAACTATGATGTTATGCTCCCATAACACGCACAAGTGTAATACTAGTCTATTCCGCATTATCGATGTCAAATCTCGATAATACTCCGACTAGGGATGTTTTAATGATTAAACCTTCATGGATTGATACTGTCTCATATCATCTCAATCCTGGAACTAATCATATGGACTTTTATCATTTATATATCCCAGTAATCTAATTACAAATGATAAAAGAGTAATTTCCTTTGTCACATAGTTAATTTGTTCAACAACACCATGTTCTGTACAAATAGTGATGCTATGGGTCATAATTGTCCAACATTTGGCCAACAAACCAGTGCCTATCTGTGATCTTGAGAATGAATCATTCAATGGAAGGAAAAACGCTTAATATATGTTGAGGGTTTTTCACGTAATTGGCAACCAATTAATTATCTTTGATTAGGTCTCATCATACACCCTTAAACATGCATTCTAAAAGCATAATAAGGCGCGATAAATAAATTAATAATGATATGCGTATGGATATTTAAAACAACTTGTTCCTAGAACAAATCTCTCTCTTTTTTCTCTCCCGCTAGCACAAAACTTACTTCTACCCAATTACATAACACTTCTAAATAAACCTCATTTACATTGAGGGGAATAAGTGAGAAGAGAAATACAAAGAGTCCAGAGGTAATAGGCTGGACACGCAGGTCCAATTTAATAAGTTCTAAATTTATTACAACAATTTCCAAAATTGCCCTCACCCATCTAATATCCATCCGATATACATTATTCATACATCACATCCATGTATTCACACAAAGCATGTTATCAATCAATCTAATCCAATTAATCAATCTGAAATTAATGACCATCCAATGTTCAAACAACGATTTGATTTGCGCGAGTCAAACTCGTTTTAAGAATAAGTACTCAAAGTACGAATTCTTGAATGATATTAAACTACAATATTAAATCCAATTTAATTTGTATTCAATACTAATTCTTTATTTAATTCTAAATTAAATAATTACACTTTTTAATGAGCCTTTTGCGACTTAGATTCTAAATCTAATCTTTACGGGTCTCAAAGCCCAATTAACATTCAATGTCAATTTAATTAAAGTCCAATGGGCTTTCAATTAATTTATAAGGCATGGACTTTGGCAACCAAAGCCCAATAAGGAATCACCCTTTTGCCAAAAATCAATTTAGGCCCATTAGGCCCAATTAAAATTTTAAAGGTCCATTATATTATATTTGGACTTTATGGAAATGGTTTTAGGCCCAATTGGATCCAACCAATTTACCTAAACCAAACTTGGCCCAACCAAGCCCATTAAGCCCAAATACAACTTTATTAGCCCAATTCCAAATTTAGCCCAACTAATTAAATTCCAAATTTCCAAATTTCACAATTTAATTAACTCAAGTGTATAGCCATAATTAATTATTCAAATTAATATTTCCAAAATATCAATTACACTAATTAATCATGCTTATCATCATCAACACATGTCCAACATTATTAAATCAAAAAATCAACTCATTTCCATGCTATATAGCTCTCCGCAATGGGAAATTTTCTTAATTAATTTTGATTTCAATCCATTAAATCACAAATCAATTTATCCATCATTTCAAACACATCCAATGGTCCAAAAATCAAAATCACCATGAGCTATATTAGGGCTTCATATTCGGCCAAGCCAAATATTTTGGGGAAAAATTATCCAATTCAATTTTCATCAAATTAATCGTGCATAACTCTAAGTTATCATCATTCAAGCATATTTAAACAATCAATTTCATCAAATCATGCTCAAATCAATTTTACCCTAAATCAAATTTCATGCTTAATTAAGGCTCTTGATACCATTGTTGGGTTTCTAGGTTATCCCAAGATCAATTAAGCGAATGAAAAGTGCGAATAAAACAAAGTAAATTTGCGAAAATACTCACTTTGATCGGATTTGCGATGCGATGAACACAAAACTTTTGCTCCATGGATGAAGCTCTCGGCTATGCCCAAACTTTGTGCTCCAAGTTTCGGTCAACCCCTATTTGTGTGCTCCAAGCTTCAAACTTTGTAAATGGTGATTCCATGCTCATGAATGGGTTTCCCTATCACCTTTGAATGACCCATTGGATGTGCTAGCATCATTGAAAAATTTGCCACAAATCTTTCTATTTGCTTCTTCTTGTTCTCGGCCAAGCCAAGAACTAATGAGAGAAAATGGCTCCAAGGCCGAATGAGGGAGAGAGAGGGAAAGAAGTTGAGTTGTGTATTTGGTTATTTTGATTTCAAAATCTAATACTAATTTTCTTTTCCAAAAAGGTACTAGGCATTTAAGCCTTCCAACTACTCACAACAATCAAAAGTGTCAAGATGTCAATCACCAAAAAGGTGACAAGACTTCCATCACTTGAGTGACTAATGATGTGACGCGTGAAGTGACTTGTGGGCCGTATTTGATTTGAAATGCGAGTGGGCCCGTAAACACTCCCGGGCTCGGGTTCGCTAATTCCGAATTAACGAATTTTCCGTTGCGACGTAATAAAATCAAATTTAATTAAATAATTATGCCTAGAAAAATTACTATTCACGCCGCTAGCGAATTAATTCTAAATCAATTCGTTAGGCCGAATTAAAATCCAATTTTAATTCCGCGTTGAAATCTAATTTCGTTTAATATATCGAATATATTAATTTATCGATTATTCCAAATTAATCGTTCTCTCTCTTTAAATAATATTTTATCCTAGATAAAATATCTCCGTAATTAATCCTAGATTAATTTTCTCTCTCTCTTATAATTAATCCCATATTAATAATAATGTGCGAGTCATACGTCATCGGTGAATCTTCGGGAAGCGACCCATGAGATCCCCGGATATGTTGGCAGTAAATCCAGTCGTCGGACTATCCGAACACGTACGAACCTAGTACTACGTTTTTACCGATTTACAAGACATGGTTGGCTTCTAGCAAAGCACCATGCCTACCCAATTCTCCAGAAATATTCTTAAAGGAATATTTAATCTATATCAGGTGTAGTATACGAAGTATTGCGTATTGTGATCCAGTATCGGATGTCACGTGCTAGGCCTGGGGCTGAAATTGTGTCTGCCCCGTACGAAACACATATCGGATCTCTGGTAACTAGTCTCTATAATCGGATAATCATGACCTAGTCATATTATCCCAATGACTGCATTACTAAAGAGCACCAGTTCTGTATCCTACGTGAACATCATCTCCATATGACTGCAGTGATACTTCCATCTTGACATCACACCCAATACACTACGATTCTCAATATACCCAGAAGAGGCGTACACAGAACCGGGTAAAGCCCTGGATGACCAAAAACAAAGTATATTGATTGTCGCAAGTATTAGCGGTGCAAGTCTCAGGTTAAGACCAAATACATCTACCCTGATTCGGACTTCCATAAACACATAGTCATACTACCAATGGAATTCTGAGGGGTCTATCCAGAGCGAAGCTGTTTCCGTACCATCGGTAAACACAACCTCCTATTACACTTGCATAAATTTCCAATACTTAAATATATGAGAACTATGTCGTTATGATCCCACAACGCGTACAAGTGCAATACTAGTCTATTACGCATTATTGATGTCCAATCTCGATAATACTCCGATTGGGGATGTTTTAATGATTAAACCTTAGTGGATTAATATTGTCTCATATCTTATTAATCCGGAACTAATCATATGGACTTTTATCATTTATATATCCCAGTAATCTAATTACAAATGATAAAAGAGCAATTTCCTTTGTCACATAGTTAATTTGTACAACAACACAATGTTCTGTACAAATAGTGATGCTATGGGTCACAATTGTCCAACATGCGGCACCTTAAATATTCCATACATTTTCCCGAGAGAATGGCGTTGTGGCGCCAATTGATCACGCCGCGGCGCCTGCAAGCCAACTGAATTCCATACAAATTTCCGAGATGAGGGCGCTGTGGCGCCCATTTAGAGAGCCGCAACGCTGCGGGGGAAAACACGCGCACCAGGAAATATAAAATTAGGGTTTTCTAAGATACCCAATGACTCCTAGACTTTATTATAAATATATTAGTTCGTCCAAAACTCAAGGAAGAAGGCTAATACACAGCATAAAACCCTAAAACACATATTTTTAGAGATCCAATGAGGAGGATTGAAGAGCGACAAGAGGAGACAAAGGCAGTGACGTCCGAAGAGGGAGAGAGTCAATTCGAGTTTTATCTTCTTGTTTCCTTCTTAGAACTCTAATGATTTCCTTTAGATTCATGTCTTATTTATCATTGTTTTTATTTATTGTCATGAACTAAACTCCTTAATTGTGGAGAATGATGTAACTAATGCTTGAACCATGTATTGTTTGCTAATTTTGTTATGAAATTTTATTGATTTATTTATATTCTTTTGAGTTTAATGTTTTGTGTTTGCTTGCCACAAATATGTTGATATATGTTTGAAATCTATCACTCGAGAGAGGGGATTTTGAATGGATCTAGAGAATATGACCTAGGATTTTATAGAGTTCAAGAGAATCCGTAGTTCCTTTGAAGTCGTTAGCATAAAATCACAAAGCGTAACGAGTTGTTAACTATTAGATTTTTATAGAGATATCGAAGTATGTAGTTGATGATATTTTCACTCGGCACTCGAGAGAGGGAGTGGATATTTTAGGAATCTTGACTTATAAACAATATAACTGAACAATGATTAATTGACATGACAAATACATAGGTGACAGCTAGGGGAAATCATGATCCAGAATCTCTATCGTATTAGTTCCTCATATCTAATTATTTTTATATTTATTTATAAAATTCTTTATTATTTGTTTTCTAAATAAGTTAGGATTATCAATTGTTGTACTAAGTGCGAGTTAACGCAATCCTTGTGGGTTCGACACTCTTTCACTGATTTATACTAAAACTTGACACCGTACACTTGCTGTACGATATAAAATATCACAACAATTTTTTGGCGCCGTTGCCGGGGATTGTTTGTTTAATTCACATTAATACTACTAACAAGTAATCTTAGCTTTAATTTAGATTTTTATTTTATTTTATTTTCTTTATTTTTGTCTTAAGTTTTTATTTTGTTTTTATTTTGTTTTTATTTTGTTTTTTTTATTATTATTTATTTTGTTTTTTTTTATATTTTTTCGTACGAGGAGAGTTGGAAAAGAAGCAATGGTAGATCCTATTGGTGCACTGATAGCTCAAGTATAGTCCCTCACGACTCATCTAAAAGTATTGACAAATCAAATGAGCCAACCGTTTATTGGAGCTGTTTCTGCTAATAGAATGCTTTTACCCAACAGAGGAGCAGGATTTGAACAAGTACAGTATATGAACAATCGGAATTTCAACAACTATAGAGGCAGTCCTATGCCTAATTATTATCATCCGAATTTTTTATATGCTAATATGGAGAACATCTTGCAAACTCCTTATGGCTTCAACTATCCAAGAGATGAGCAGAAACCTTCCTTAGAAGACCTCATTAGAACATTTGTATCTACAGCTTCAGAGAGGTTTGAGAAGAATTAGTCAAGGCTGGATAACATTGAAACACATATGGGTAATATGGGGGCAACATTGAAATCTTTAGAAGCGCAAATTGGGCTACTTGTTTCTTCCATGACTAATCAACAGAAAATGGTGTTTCATAGTAATACTGAAGTCAACCCCAAAGAGCAATGTCAAGTCATAACCCTTAGGAGCGGTAAAGAGATTAAAGACACCTCTCAAGATTTAGGCAGTAAATATAAAGAAGTCACCTTCAGTGCTTTCATAACCATGCTGAGTCCTCAAGGTGATGCAGAATGTCGCAGGGTAGATATAGTAGAGAAGAGAGTTGCAAACACGCAGGGTAAATCAGTATTTCAGCAACCTACGAGTATAGTGCAGCCATGCATAAAAGAAAATTCTCCACAGCTAAACCTGAAACCACTCCCAAAACACAGCAAAAAGAGGAAAAGAAAGGTCACTGCTCACTTGGAGATGATCCCTGGAAGGTTAAAAATGAGGCCGAGCCAATTCTGCCTAATGTGCAGTCCAGAATTTCCAACTGGGGGACAATCTACATATCCTGAGGGACTATCTATGGATAAACTGCCATAACCTGCCAAACTATTTTTTTCATGTCATAAGATCGATGGATACCAAAGAAGAAAGCAGATGAGATTACCCGGTTCACTGCATTTAAGACACTATGACCATTTGGGTGGTTACGTCTGGCTAAAGACGTTAAACTTAGCGCTAGCGGGGAGGCAACCCTTGCTTTTGTTTTATTATTATTTTATTTATTTTTTATTTTGATTTTATTGTGTGCTATTTATTTATTTATTCATTTTGCATGTTATTTATGCAGGTAGCACGAGACACATAACACCCACGCAACCAAATTCTAACCAGTAGGAGCCTGATCAACTCCATGCACGGTAGTGTTGTTCTTTAATCTGGTTTCTTTATATTTATCTTACATTGAGGACAATGCAAGTTTTAAGTTTGGGGGTGTGTACATGTCATTTACTTGTTATTTATTTATTTAAGTTAAAAAAAATTGTTCTAGTCCTAGATAGTAAAACATAAATCCTATGATGAATTTTGTTTGTTTATGAGTGAAATTTTAGAAACGATAAGTGCCCAATTTACTTTTATCTGATGCCTTGAGTAGTTGATCTATGTTAGACTCTTAAGTAGTTGACAAGGTGACTAGTTGAAGAAATTGCATGTCGATGAATGACCGTTTGCTTAAGATGTCTATCTTGATTTGCTAGTGTTATGATGTATGGTATGGATAGAAATAAAGAAAAAAGTCTATAAAGAAAGAAAATAAACCACCTATAACCGATAAGCGTGAAACTATCCATGGGCGAGTATTAGGACCACCATGAGGAGAAATGCTACCTTAAAGGGTATGTGAGTTGAAAAAAAAAGTTCAAAAAGAAGTAAAAAGAGACAAGAAAGGACAAAAAGAAAAACCATACCATATTGAGCACAAAATAAGGCAATTACAGAGCATAATTGAGATATCTAGGTTGGTTTGACCCATCGATCTCAATTTTTAAACAAAATCATTAAGTTGGCTTACTTAGGAATCAAGCTGTGACTGAACCTTTACACACACACTGCGAGTCTGGCTTAGATAATTTATTCAAGAATTTGGATTTGAGTCACATTGCGTACTTTGAAGGTTCTCTAATTTCATTAATAAGCTTTCTTTGAGGACAATTTTACACGTAACTATTGGGACTATGCTTTTGTTATTTTTATATTTTTGCATGATCGTGTGTGAATGACGTTTGTGGGTATCGTCGTTGTAAGCCCTCACGAGACTATAACTCGTCCACTAGGGCCGCCAAGGGGTTTAAAGGCTTGTTGCATACGCTAAATAAAATCGTGATCCCTACCAAAGTGGCTTAGTTAATTTAGTTATTTTTATTTGTTTATTTGAATTTAGTTTTTATTTAGTTTTTTGCTCGGGACTAGCAAAACCTTAAGTTTGGGGGTGTTTGATAAGTGTGGTTTATACCCACTTATTCTTGTACTCTTAGCTTATTATTTTGTTAGTTTCCATATCATTTAATGTCATTTATAGTTTATTTTATGTCTTATTTGTATGAAGCATTAGAACATCAAAAAATGGAGTAAATACGAATATTTTAGGAACTTTCAGATGCAAAGAACACGTGGGGCCAAGAGATGAGTTGCAATTGTTAACCAAATAAAGACAAAGGGTGTGAAGGATTTGAAAGGAAGCATGCAACGTAAGGAGAGAAAGAAAGCCACCAACGTTGACCAAATGAAAGAAAAAAGGGAAAAATGGAGCTTTGACCAAAAAGTGAGCAAATGAAACAATTAAAAGAAGAAAGCAAAGTGCATGTGGGCCCTTGTTATTTAAAACCCAAAAAAAGTGTTCACGTGAAAAAGAGATTAAGAAGAATAAAGAAGAGCTGTGGCGCCGGTAGCAGATCAACATGCAGGCGTTGAGGCACCTTCAATATTCCATACATTTTCCTGAGAGAATGGCGATGTGATGCCAATTGATCACGCCGCGGCACCTGCAAGCCAACCGAATTCCATACAAATTACCAAGACGAGGGCGTTGTGGCGCCCATTTAGAGAGCCGCAACACTGCGGCGGAAGCACGCGCACCAGGGAATATAAAATTAGGGTTTTCTAAGATACCCAATGACTCATAGACTTTATTATAAATATATTAGTTCGTCCAAAACTCAAGGAAGAAGGCTAATACACAACACAAAACACCAAAACACATATTTTTAGAGATCCAATGAGGAGGATTGAAGAGCGACAGGAGGAGACAAAGGCGGTGACGTCCGAAGAGTGAGAGATTCAATTCGGGTTTTATCTTCTTGTTTCTTTCTTTGAACTCTAATGATTTCCATTAGATTCATGTCTTGTTTATCTTTTTTTTTCTTTATTGTCATGAACTAAACTCCTTAATTCTGGAGAATGATGTAACTGATGCTTGAACCATGTATTGTTTGCTAATTTTGTTATGAAGTTTTATTGATTTATTTATATTCTTTTGAGTTTAATGCTTTGTGTTTGCTGGCCACAAATATGATGATATATGTTTGAAATCTATCACTCGAGAGTGGGGATTTTGAATGGATCTAGAGAATATGACCTAAGATTTTATAGAGTTCGAGAGAATCTGTAGTTCCTTTGAAGTCGTTAGCATAGAATCACAAAGCGTAACGATTTGTTAACTATTAGATTTTTATAGAGATATCGAAGTCTGTAGTTGATGATATTTTCACTCGGCACTCGAGAGAGGGAGTGGATATTTTTAGGAATCTTGACTTATAAATAATATAACTGAACAAAGATTAATTGGCATGATAAATACATAGGTGACATCTAGGTGAAATCAGGATCCAGAATCTCTATCGTATTAGTTCCTCCTATCTAATTATTTTTATATTTATTTATAAAATTCTTTATTATTTGTTTTCTAAATAAGGTTAGGATTATCAAATGTAGTACTTAGTGCGAGTTAACGCAATCCTTGTGGGTTCGACACTCTTTCACTGATTTATACTAAAACTTGACACCGTATACTTGCGGTATGATATAAAATATCACAAAAGTATCATATACACATCTAAATATGTATTACATACGCATGGTCCACAATAGCCGACCTAGTACTCAAGAGGTAGGCAACAACATGTAAGCCTGCTATAACATATTGAGTTTGTCCAACAATCCCAATCTTTTCCCTTAGCCAGCATCATTCATATATTGTATAACCTAAGTTATACATCAATATGACTCAGATACGACATCAATATTGTGCTACCGCTACTGAGTTGTCTATGTATTTAGAGATCAAATCCAAATATTATGAGACAACCGTAAGCACAACACTAATATCAAAACTTCTAATCTATAAAGTCATTTTGTAACTTCATAAGTCAATACTTCATAAGTTACAACTAATTCCACTAACATAGTAGAATCATCTGTGACACTTCCACTGCATCTTTTCTGACTCAATATGACGTAGTCCATCTAACGTCATAAATAGACTCAAAACTAATCTGACCCTAATGGTTGTGGACTATACTCTCCATGAATAAAAAACTCATTCTTAATATCTCAAAGATAACAAAGAACATGTTTTAAGACACATCTTATGGTCTACAGCATATCAAAATAGCTCGTAACAATTACGATTAAATTGATATCTTTAATCTCATATAATTTAGTATTCATTATGCCATCATCCTATGATGCATAAATGACTAGACATTCTAATCAATTTCTCTTTCGATAAATGAATCATCCTTATAAAAGATGAATACTATATACAAAAGACACATTAACTGTCAAACAGTTATATTAACTGTCACACCAAAAGTCTTGTTGTGTCTTTTATTAGATCATATCTAATGCACGACTAATGAGAGTATCTCACAAGTCTCTTGTTTTATATCATATTTAAAACTTTATATCGAATATAACAAAGACTACTTCCACTGCTTTCGCGAAGAAAAGAAGACTTAAGTAAATATTTTACCTCACAAACATCTCATTATTACATTAATAATGATAATGTCGTTAGGATATACAATACTAGAAAGAAATATGTATGCTCCCATTAACCCTACTATCACATATGTATTCTCTATGCTTTGATAAAACTCAGACACTCTGACTAATATAAAAATTAGAGAACACAGATTTCCGGAAAACTCATCTGAGTCTACAATAGGCTCTATAAGCTAGTATACCAAACTGCGATCTTAGCAGATTATAAACTCCAGGGCCATTCCTGAGTGAACTCTTCAAACAAAGAAATCACAATAGATCTCTTCTTCGAAGAAATCATTCAGGAATGCCACTTTCCATTCTTAACTAAAAAACATAGTTTTAATATCAACATTAACCAACAGATCTTTAATTGTTCAATCAGTGTGACTAGAGACAAGTTTCCTCATAGCTTTTGATCAAACCATTTGCACACTTTATGAACAATTCATAACGAAAGCTTAATCAAGTCCAAACTTGATTGTAGTAAGCTATGAAAAATCTTAGATCTATTGTTTAATGTTAACATCCGGAATCGATATCAAATATCGCTCCCACTATAAGTTATAGGATAATTTTCTTCGATAAGAAAACTGCAGAACCATTAAGTATCAAACACTTCACAAATGATTCTGACATCCTATTGGACTTATATGGAAGCTGTCTAAGGGTCTTTTCATCTTATTAATTATGTAGTTTCATTTATAGTTTATCACTCTGACATTTAACTTCAATAAGTCAAGTCTTTTCTACAATCGTCAACATCTGATGTTACACACCAAGTAATAAAATAATTTTATTACTCGGGATCATAGAAAATATATTATATCCAATAGAATAAATGACAAACTTTTACTTGTACCTCCGAGGCGCAAGTACTTTCAATTATATAACCATTATACAAAAGAAAGATTCAAATCTCAAACTTTTCAAGATTCAAATTTTCTACTTATACATATCATATACATAACTGTAGAAACTAATGGAACCTTAATTAAAAGGTTGAATTAGTGCTACTGGAGCATATCCCCAAGACTGAAACTAATTCGCTAACACTCAATATCAAACGACTCAAATCATATAAGATTCGATTTGTCCCACTGACCAATTCCATAACGATGGAATCGTAGAAGAATAATATTGAGTAAGAATCACATTCATTGAATAATCTTAGAACTAATTGTTGGGGTTTCGGGCGAAGGGCGCGGCAGATGCGCGGTTCGGGCGAAATCGTAATTTTAAAACCTTTTAAATTACTGAACAAATTATTCAATATCTAATATGAATAATTTATTCATATTTCACCAAAAACACATTTATTCGATATCAAATAACGACTCGAAGGCCTCATTCATTCTCGGCAAGTTATAAATAGCAAAGAAATATCGTGAAACTTTTACGAAAATGTTTTTTCCGTAAATTGACACAAAATGCGTTTTTTACCGAACCGACCACCCAGCACTTATGGGGACTGCCCAGGTCAGCCCCAATAGTGTTAGGGCAGTTCATGGACTGCTCGAACAGTGACAAAATCATTGTTTGGACAGCCATCATCCGGTTGGCTCAAAAGTCACCCGGTAATGCCATTTTTTCCCGTTTTCGCTTATTTCAACTCCGAAACACTTTCCAGCAATTGTTCGAACACCCAAAACACATCCAATACATTCAAATGACATCATTTTCATCACCAAAATAGAATCAATTCCAGATCTGATCCAGATTAGAAAATTATCAAATTTCATGCTTTAAATCTAATTTTTCAAGATTAATCTAATTAATCAAAACACCAATCAAAATCATCACACATGAAGCACCCAAGAACAATTATTGGCATTACTTGAGTGGTCATAACACTCTAGAATGACAACATATCATCAAATGAATAAATTGGACTAATATTATAATAATATCAACCAAATCACTTCACACATGCATCAACACTTCCAATTCCATCCACCACAACCAAAAGCCCCAAATTTTATGAAAAGAAGAAACCCTAGGATCTCATAAGATCATCAAGAAATAAGAAACAAAATTTCTAAGCTTAGGGAGTTGAAGAATTACCTTTAATCCTTGTTTTTCCTAAGTCTTTTTCTTTGATTTTCTTCTTTTCTTCATGGTCTCTTCAAACCAAAATTTGAGAGCTTCTCTAATGGAGGTGTTCGGCCATCATCATAGATGAAAGAGAAAATAAATTTTCAACCTTAAAAAAATAAGGGTCATGACCGACTTATGTATATAGGAATGGTATTTTGGTCATTTTTCATTTTAATCAAATTAAATGAATAAAACTTTATAATAGCAAATCAAATTTTCTTCTTTTCTTCATGGTCTCTTCAAACCAAAATTTGAGAGCTTCTCTAATGGAGGTGTTCGGCCATCATCATAGATGAAAGAGAAAATAAATTTTCAACCTTAAAAAAATAAGGGTCATGACCGACTTATGTATATAGGAAGGGTATTTTGGTCATTTTTCATTTTAATCAAATTAAATGAATTAAACTTTATAATAGCAAATCAAATTTGCACACACAAAGCTTAATTAAATCATGCCATGTGTTACCAATATAATTAAATATTTTTCATAACAATTATGAAAAAGTTTATCAATTAATTATTCAAATATTTAACATTTAAATATTTAAATAATTAATTAATATAATTATTATTATATATGTATTTTATTTACATTAAATAAAAAATACATATATTTATGGCATGTGTCAAAATCTCATTTGACGATTAATTAATGCGTATCTAATCAAATTATGTATCAAATACAAATACACAATAATTACTATTGGCCAAAATCCCCTAATGCATGTGTTATCGTTTAACCAATTAAACGATTCGAATTAACTCATTTAATCCGATGAAGTATTACGAATAATCTGTTTATTCATAACATGTTACCCAAGTGTTCAACGAGTACACTTCATATTGTAGGATTCTCTAAGTTTACGTTTATCCGTCACGAAATCCAATTTCGTGTCCATAATTCACCCACTCATGAATTATGACGACCATGAATAATCTCGCTAAACTATGCAAGTTGAGGTCATTGCATACGTATAATCCCTCTGTCATAGACTATCCATATTATATCTGGGATATAGATGAGAACGTCAAATCCTTTCGGTGTAATATAGTCGACTTTCAATTTACGATCTCTAAATAACACTCGGAACTGATTTCTGAAGTTATACCACGGCCATGGATTTACTGGATCACAAACACGTGTAGGATGTCTATGCTCTGTATACAGGACTGACGGATCCTCTCTTGATACGCACTAGATATCATGAGCATCAGTCCACACCCAATGAACTGGTGGAGGTCTGATCTTGAATAGATCGGTGATGTGACTGCCATCAAAGTGTGGAGGATAACTCTTATACCCCACTGTGGTATCTCAAGTCAAATGACCACTATGCTCGCTCAACTCGAGAAGATTCCTATTGACGTTGGTGTACCGACTATTAGGAAATCTTCATTGAGTCGTTCAGTGCTTATCAAATAAACATCTACATGTCTACACAAGTCTCCCGAGACTCATGGTTAATTGGGATAAACCATCGAACCAAGTCACGATATACGACATGTACTGGTCTCAGCGGATTTTACTAACCGACCCGTGTTAGTAAATCTTGACCATGAACTTTATTTAAGGATATACATCTTATAGTGTGCTTCCCAATGTCAATTACAAACTACGTTGTAACTGCGCACTACGTTGTAAATCCTAGGGTCTTTGTCTAATATACATGTATCACTAAACCAGATTTAGTTTCGATCTAATCGTAATTAAATATCCAATCGTAATTAGATCGAATATGTGTATAAAAGATGAGAGGCGCTACCATTAAATAAGTAATATTATGTAAAATGGAATTGCTCATATTTATGAATCGGACATAAATACGATCCGAATTGACACTCTGAGCACCAACCCTAACAATTTCTTCCACTTGCTCTAGTGCCAATCCACGGTATCATATACACATCTCAATGTATATCACATATGTTAGTATCCTAGACATGCCACGAGATCTATAAGCGTGATTATTGTGTGAATATTACAAGATAAGTTGCGGAAATTTCTCCTCGGATGTAGAAGCTCCAAGCTCTCCTTTTGAGTTCCAAACTCTTGGGTGAGTTTCCCTATCACCTTCTTATGACTCCCTATGTGCTAACAAGTTGAAATTTTGCAACAAAATTTCAAGAAATAAAGGGAGAGGGTCACAGTTTTTGGCTTAGAAAAGAGAAGATGAATAGTTGTTTGTGTTTTCCAAAAACATGTTTTAAAAGTTGTGTAAAGTTGACAAAATGATGTCTTTAAATGCCAACCACTTCCATCACTAATAGTGACTAGTGATGTGGGTCCCACCACTTTCAAATTCAAAATTTGATTGGCTTACACAACACACTTTGGGCCCGGGTTCGTTTAATCCGATTAAACGAATTTTCCGTCGCTAAATAATTAAATTCAATTTAATTAAATAATTATGCCTCGCAAAATTATTACGAAAGTCGCTCGCGAATTAATTCCAAATTAATTCATTCGCTTGAATTAAAATCCAATTTTAATTCCGTATTGAAATCCAATTTCAATTAATATATGTGATATATTATTTTAGCTCAATTAAATAAATTAAATAGAATATATTATTTTAGCTCAATTAAATAAATTAAATAGAAAAATCCAATTAACTATTAAATTTATTTTGCCGATTAATTTCAAATTAATCAGGTTCTCTCTTCTAGACGAATTTAATCCCAGATAAATTTTTGACGCAATTAATCCCAGAATAATTCTTTCTCTCATAATTAATCTCAGATTAATTCTTGCTGTAATTAATCCTAGATTAATTTTCTCTCTCATAATTAATCCCAGATTAATTCTGCTCGAGTCAAATGTCATCGGTGAATCTTTGAGAAGCGACCCAAGAGATCCCTGGATATGTTGGCAGTAAATACGGTTGTCGAACTATCCGACACGTGCGTACCCGGTACCACGTTCTTACCGATTTACAAGACATGATTGGCTTCTAGAAAGCATATGCCTACCCAATTCTCCAGAAATTATTCAACATGGAATATATATAATATGTATCAGACATAGTATACAATGTATTGCGTATTACGATCCTGAACCATATGTCACATGTTAGGCCAAGGGCTAGAATTGTGTCTGCCCCGTACGAAACATATATCGGATCATTAGCAACTAGTCTCTGTAATCGGATAATCATGACCTAGTCATACTATCCCGATAGTTGCAGCATTTAAGAGTACTAGTTTTGTATTTGTTGCGTGATCATCATCTCCATATGACAGAAGTGATACTTCCATCTTGACATCACATCCAATAAACTACGATTCTCAGTATACCCAAAAGAGGCGTACACAGAACCTGTTAAAGCCCCGGATGACTAAAACCAAAGCGTACTGATTGTCGCAAGAATTAGCGATGCAAGTCTCAGGTTAAGACCAAATACATCTACCCTGATTCGGATTCCCATAAACACATAGTCGTACTACCAATGGGATTCCGAGGGGTCTATCCAGAGCGAAGCTGTTCTCGATCCAACGGCTAACAGAACCTCATATCACACTTGCATAAGTATCTAATACTTAAATATATGAGAACTATGTCGTTAAGCTTCCATAACACGCACAAGTGTAATACTAGTCTATTTCACATTATCGATGTCCAGTCTCGATAATACTACGACTAGGGATTTTAATGATTAAATCTTTCATGGATTAATATTGTCTCATATCTTATTAATCTGGTACTAATCATATGGACTTTTATCATTTATATATCCAAGTGATCCAATTACAAATGATAAAAGAGTAATTTCCTTTGTCACATAGTTAATTTGTACAAAAACACCATGTCTTTTACAAATAGTGATGCTATGGGTCATAATTGTCTAACAATCTCCCACTTGGCCTATAGTCAATCACTCAAGTGTCCAACACTTTAACTATGTACGGGTCGCTCAAACTTTTGCTGAGATATAACTTTCGTCATCAGATCTGCAAGGTTATCATCCGAAATGATTTTTCGATCTTCACATCGCCACGAAGTGTGATCTCTAGAATCAGATGAAACCATCAAAGTACATACTTGGATCATTGATGAGACCGTAATTTCTTAGCCTGTGTTGTAGCCAGCTCAGCTGCTAACAGAACTACTCCTAATCCAATTAGGAATTTTATAGATCCAAAATGCTTTTTGCTGCCTCAGCCGCAGCAGCAATATAATCTGTTTTGTTGTTGAATCGGCCCAGTATCTTGCTTGGAAGATTTCCAGCTCACTGTTCCGTTGTTCAAACAAAATATGTACCCTTATTGGGACTTATAGTCATCTTTATCGGTTTGGAAACTTGCAACGGTGATCTCAGTCACCTCAAGTTCTCCATCTCCATAAATTAAGAAAGCATCCCTAGTTTATCTAAGATACTTAAGGATGTTCTTAACATCAATCCAATGACCATCACCTGGATCGGCCTGATTGTGACTACAGATGCTCAAAGCATATAAGACACCAGGTCGCGTACATGTTATAGCATACATGATCGATCCGACTACTTAAGTGAATGCGATCCGATTCATTGAATCTCTCTCATCTTGAGTTTTAGGATATATGTCCTTAGATAGAGAGACGCCATGTGACACCGGAAGTAGTCCTTTTGGGACTGATCCATGTTGAATCTCTTCAACATTGTCAATATATGAGTTCTCGGAGAGTGCCAACAACTTTTAGATCTATCCCAGTAGATATTTATTCCTAGAATCAAGGTTGCCTCTCCCAAGAATTTCATGGAGAATTTTAATGAAAGCCAAGCTTTCACCGATTTTTAGATATGGGAATGTCACTGCTTAAAAAATACATCATCAACGTATAGGACAATCATTGTCAGTGCTCTCCCACTAACCTTTCTTATATACACAAGAATCATCATCATTTTGAATGAAACCATATACCATTATGATCTCATCAAAATGTTGGTTCCAAGAACGCAATGCTTGCTTCAATCCATAAATGGATCGATTTAACTTGCTAACCTTGTTTGCATGTTTTGGCAAGACAAAACCGTCAGGATGTTATATATAAACATCCTCCAAAAGGTTTCCGTTAAGAAAAGCGGTTTTGATGTCCATCTGCCATATTTCATAATCGAAATATGCAGCATTAGCAAGCATTATCCGAATGGATTTAACCATGGCAACGGGTAACAGGTTTCGTCATAATCGACACCATGTTGATGACGCTACCCTTTCACTACAAGCCTAGCTTTGTACGTTTGTTTGTTGCCATCCATGTCTGTCTTCACCATGAAGACTCATTTGCTACCAATAGGCACAATGCCTTCTGGTACATCAACCAGTGTCCAAACTTGGTTGTATACATGGAATCCATTTCGGACTTCATGGCACTTGCCATATAGTGGAGTCGATACCTGTATCGCTTCCTCATACGTAGCCGGTTATTATCCTCAATAAGATTAATACTACATGAGGTGAGATCAGAAACCCATACCTCTTAGGTTGTTTTCTGACTCTCTCCGACCTACACGGTTCTTGTGTATTAGAAGATTGTGGAACAGTCTCATCCCTGATGAACTGTTCGTGTTCGGTAAGGGGAACGGTGCCAGGAATAGTATCACTCATATTTTAATCGAGTTCTACTTTCCACCCACTTACCACAGCATTTAGGAATTCCTCTAAGGAAAACCGCATGGAGAGCAACAAATATTTTGTTCTCTTATGGGTTGTGGAACTAATATCCTTTAGTTTCCCTAGGATAACCAATTGCAAATAGGCATTTATCCGATTTGGGTTCTAGTTTGGCACCATCCAAACGTTTAACGTATGCCCAGCATCCCCAAATCTTCAGGAATGAGAAACCTAGTTTCTTTCCTGTCCATATTTCATATGGAGTCTGTCCAACAGACTTTGAGAAACCTTATTCAAAATAAGTATTGCACTGTTCAATGCGTATCCCTGAAGGAAATTGGTAGCTCAGTGCGACTCATCATTAACCTTACCATGTCCAACAAAGTTCGGTTTCTTCGTTCGGACACACCTTTCATTGAGGTGTTCCGGGAGGAGTCCACTGTGAAAGAATACCATATTCTTTCAAGTAATCAAGAAACTTATTGCTTAAGTATTCTCCATCACGGTCCAACCGTAATGTTTTAATACTTTTGCCGGTCTGTTTTTCTACTTCGTGTCGAAACTCTTTGAATTTATCAAAAGTTTCTGACTTGTGTATCATAAGATACACATAACTATAACGCGATGCAACATCCATAAAGGTTACGAAGTATTCATAACCACCTCTAGCCTAGCTAGACATGGGCCCACATATGTCACCATGAATAAGGGCTAACAGTTCGGTGGCACGTACATATTTACCGCTAAAAGGAGTTTTAGGCACTTTGCCTAATAAACAGGATTCGCAGACATCATATGAATCAAGATCAAATCCGTCCAAGTATCCACTCTTCGAAAGTGTGGATATACGAGACTTGTTGTGTGTATCCCAGACAACAATGCCACAAATAAGTCTCATATGATTTTCTCAATTTGAGCCTTTTGTTTGTCATGTTAAATGTTTGAGATTCATTTATATTCGAAATATAAATACTGTTATTCACATCTAATGTGTATATCTCAATATCATCTTTATAAACAAAACACCTAGTGTTCTGGAACATAAATGTATACCCGCAACGGGTTAAACTAGATATAGTGATAATATTTCTAGTCAAACTAGGTACATTATAACAGTTTCCTAATTTAAGTACATGCCCAAAGGGCAGTTCCAAAACTTAGGTTCCCATAGTCAAAACAGCGACTCTCATCCCATTTCTGACTCGCAGGTCGATCTCATCTGAAGCAAGTCTCCTGCTAATCAGCAGATCCCGCACATCAGTACATATGTATGTACCTAATCCAGTATCAAAAATATAATTTTTAAAACGAGTAGTGGACACATTTATTACAATAAAAAACATACCTGAAGTCGGAGCCTTGCCCGCCTTCACTTCCTTCATGTCTGCCTTGTCCATACGGCAGTCACGCTTCCAGTGACCCTGTTTTCCATAGTTTAGGCAGACATCTTTGGATATGTCATTTGTCTTCCTAGAATTCTGTGACGATTTTGCCTTTGCCATTTTTCTTCACACCCCTATAAGCCTTCGGCCAAGCCTTGGCCTTCTGGGATGTCGAAGTAAGATGCGTCTTGTGCTTCTTACCCTTTTGGAAGCTCTGGCTCTGCCTCATTGACCATAGCCATTAACTGTCCAAGAGTTTTCTCTTGGTTCATGATGAACCCGCCCCAGTATTCGGGCAAAGACTGTAAGATCAAATCTATGGAAGTCTCGGCATTGTAGGTAATACCCAGCTAACCTAATTGTTCGATGTAAGCTATCATCTGCGACACCTAGTGCTCGACAGATGTACCCTCTGACATACGCGAGCGAAAGAGCTTCTTTTACAATTCGGACTTCTAAGATCTAAGGTTAGATCTATGAAGATCCATCAGTTTCAACATCATGGTATAAGGATCTAATCCTTAGTTCTGACGACGAAATTAAGGAGTCATTGCGGTAAGTATAACGGAATGAGCACTAAAGTTATCATCACAATGAGTCTTCCTAAGCTCATGCTCTACTATTTGCTCAACTCCGGGCTCAGGGCCCGAGATGTTTCTCTATGACATAGAGTAACTTCTCGGCTCCCAGGACTATCCTGAGATTCATCTCCCAATCTGGAAAATTGGAGCCGTTAAAGACATTATCGCCCATGATGATGTCAATAACCCTAATCTTTCCAGCCATCTCGATTGCAATAGTCCAACTATCCAATCAACGATTTTGGGTACACTCAAAATGTAATGGTTACTATAGTTCAACTATATAACCAACTACAAGTGGAGTAGTGTCTTGTACATTCTAACTGTTCAAAGAAAGAAAAATTCAATATTAGTCCAACTAATATATTTATAACAACGATAAATAAAATAAAAGAGCGCGTATTGGCAAATATTTAAACGAAATTGCAAATTTAATACTAGCCTCCCACTATTTTTCGGCGAGCCTCTAACTCTCTGTTGAGTACTCGGGAAACCTAGTTTCCTAGTGGGCTAGGATCCCGTTAAATCACACACAACCTTGACTTTGGCCAACAAGTTGTATGAAACTTAACTAGGTAGATTTCTAAGATCAATTAGATCCCATCCAATTCCTAGATCCAGTAGGTGGACCTCCAAGTCCAAACATATATCCAATACATCATCCTAACCTTTTTCCTCTGAATCAACTAAGCCTTGGCTTCGGCTCAACAAGCTTAATGATTCCAGTTAAGCGCGACCCATTGATAGTGGGAAAGCTTCGTAATCCACGTCGATGTAGAGAAGTGACCTTGACTTTGGCCAACAAATCACAACTGCCCAAGACATGCGATGTGTAACAAAGCTTTCTTAGTTCAAACACATCCGCGATGGACAATGATCTTGACTTTGGCCAACACACTAATGCCAATCTTGGATCTTGAGAGAGAACCACTCAATGGAAGGAAAACGCTTAATATATAATGAGGGTTTTTTCGCGTAATTGGCAACCAATTTATTATCTTTGATTAGGTCTCATCATACACCCTTAAGCAAGCATTCTAAAAGCATAATAAGGTGCGATAAAATAATAATGATATGCGGATGGATATATAACAATTTGTTCCTAGAACAAATCTCTCACTTTCCTCTCTCCCGCTAGCACTATTCATACTTCTACCCAATTACATAATACATTAAAGAAACCTCATTTACATTGACGGGAATTGGTGAGAAGAGAAATACAAAGAGTAAATAGATAATAGGCTGGACAAGCAGGTCCAATTTAATAAATTCTAAATTTATTACAATAATTTCCATAATTGCCCCCACCCATCTAATATCCATCCGATATACATTATTCATACAAATACATCCAAGTATTCACACAAAGCATGTTATTCAATCAATTGAATGCAATTAATTAATCTTTGATTAATGACCATCCAATGTTCAAACAACGATTTGATTTGCGCGAGTCCAACTCGTTTAAGAATAAATACTCAAAGTACATATTCTTGAATTATATCGAACTACAATTTTAAATCCAATTTAAATTGTATCCAATACTAATTCATTTTTTAATTCCAAATTAAATAATTACACTTTTAATGGTGCCTTTTAGTCTTGGATTCCAAATCCAATCTTAATGGGTCTCAAATGCCCAATTAGTATCCAATACTATTCAATTAAGTCCAATGGGCTTTCAATTAATTCTTTAGGCATGGGCTTTGGCCATTATGTATCAAACCCAAGATGCCAAGTCCCAAATAGGAATCACCCTATGCCAAAAATCAATTTAGGCCCATTAGGCCCAATTAAATTTTTAAATGCACAATGTCATATTTTGGACATTATGGAAATATGCCCAATTGGATCCAACCCAATTTTGCTAAACCAAACTTGGCCCAACCAAGCCCATTAGCCCAAATATAACAAATTAAATTAATACATTACTCCAAATTACATATTAATCCAATTCAAGTGTAATTAACATAATTAATCAATTAATCTAATGTTTCAAAAACACTAATTAATCCAATTAATCATGTTCATTAATTCCAATTCATGTCCAACACAAATTAAATCAAAATCAATTCTATAACATGCTTAGGCTCACGGCAATGGCAGAGAAATTATCATGCAATTTGATTTCAATCTAATTAAATCAACATTTAACATACATTTCATGCCAACAACATTTCCAATCTCTAATTTTCAAAAAATCACCAAGAGCACATACTATGGTACATTCGACCATGTCAAAGGAATTGGGGATTTTTTATCCAATCAATTTTTCTCAAATCCTAAGATGCAAAAATCCAATTCATCATCATCCAAATACAACCACACAATCAATTTAGGTATTTACAAGCTCCAAGCATAAAATCTCAAATTAAAGTATATAAACCCTAGATTTCAAATCAAGCTTAGGATGGTTCTTATACCATTGTTAGTGTCCTAGACATGCCACAGGATCTCTAAGCATGATAATTGTGTGAATATTACAAGATAAATTGCGTAAATTACTTATATTGGTCGGTAGAGAAGTTCGAAATTTCTCCTCGGATGTAGAAGCTCCAAGCTCTCCTTTTGAGTTCCAAACTCTTAGGTGTGTTTCCCCATCACCTTCTTATGACTCCCTATGTGCTAGCAAGTTGAAATTTTGCAACAAAATTTCAAGAACAAAGGGAGAGGGTCACAGTTTTTGACTTAGAAGAGAGAAGATGAATAATTGTTTGTGTTTTCCAAAAACATGTTTTAAAAGTTGTGAGTAAAGTTGACAAAATGATGTCTTTAAATGCAGACCACTTCCATCACTAATAGTGACTAGTGATGTGGGTCCCACCACTTTCAAATTCAAAATTTGATTGGCTTACACAACACACTTTGGGTCCGAGTTCGTTTAATTCGATTAAACGAATTTTCCGTCGCTAAATAATTAAATCCAATTTAATTAAATAATTATGCCTCGCAAAATTATTACGAAACTCGCTTGTGAATTAATTCCAAATTAATTTGTTCGTTTGAATTAAAATCCAATTTTAATTCCGTATTGAAATCCAATTCCAATTAATATATCTGATATATTATTTTAGCCCAATTAAATAAATTAAATAGAAAATTCAAATTTAACTATTAATTTTATTTTGCCGATTAATTCCAAATTAATCGCGTTCTCTCTTCTAGACGAATTTAATCCCAGATAAATTCTTGACGCAATTAATCCCAGATTAATTCTTTCTCTCATAATTAATCCCAGATTAATTCTTGCCGTAATTAATCCCAGATTAATTTTCTCTCTCATAATTAATCCCATATTAATTTTGCTCGAGTCAAATGTCATCGGTGAATCTTTGCGAAGTGACCCAAGAGATCCCTAGATATATTGGCAGTAAATACGATTGTCGAACTATCCGACACGTGCGTACCCGGTACCACGTTCTTACTGATTTACAAGACATGGTTGGCTTCTAGCAAAGCACCATGCCTATCCAATTCTCCAGAAACATATTCAACATGGAATATATATAATTTGTATCAGGCATAGTATACAATGTATTGCGTATTATGATCCAGTACCGTATGTCACATGCTAGGCCTAGGGCTGGAATTGTGTTTGTACCGTACGAAGCATATATCAGATCACTAGCAACTAGTCTTTGTAATCGGATAATCATGACCTAGTCATACTATCCCGATAGTTGCAGCAATTAAGGGTACTAGTTCTGTATCCATGCGGGATCATCATCTCCATATGACTGAAGTGATACTTCCATCTTGACATCACATCCAATACACTACGATTCTCAGTATACCCAGAAGAGGCGTACACAGAACCTGTTAAAGCCCCGGACGACCAAAACCAAAGCGTACTGATTGTCGTAAGTATTAGCGATGTAAGTTTTAGGTTAAGACCAAATACACCTACCCTGATTCGGATTCCCAGAGACACATAGTCATACTACTAATAGGATTCTGATGGGTCTATCCAGAGCGAAGCTGTTCCCTATCCAACGGCTAAAGGAACCTCCTATCACACTTCCATAAGTATCCAATACTTAAATATATGAGAATTATGCCGTTAAGCTTCCTTAAAGCGCACAAGTGTAATATTAGTCTATTCCGCATTATCGATGTCCAGTCTCGATAATACTACGACTATGGATATTTAATGATTAAAACTTTCGTGGATTAAAACTGTCTCATATCTTATTAATCTGGTACTAATCATATGGACTTTTATCATTTATATATCCAAGTAATCCAATTACAAATGATAAAAGAGTAATTTCCTTTGTCACATAGTTAATTTGTACAAAAAAACCATGTCTTTTACAAATAGAGATGCTATGGGTCATAAATGTCCAACAATCTCCCACTTGACCTATAGTCAATCACTCAAGTGTCCAACACTTTAACTATGTACGGGTCGCTCAAACTTTTGCTGAGATATAACTTTCGTCAGCGGATCTGCAAGGTTATCATCTGAAACGATTTTTCGATCTTCACATCGCCATGATGTGTGATCTCTCGAATCAGATGAAACCATCGAAGTAAATACTTGGATCATTGATGAGACTGTAATTCCTTAGCCTGTGCTGTAGCCCAGCTCAACCGCTAACAGAACTACTCCTAATCCAATTAGGAATTTTATAGATCCAAAATGCTTCTTTTGCTGCCTCAGCTGCAGCAATATAATCCGTTTTTATTGTTGAATCGGTAACAGTATCTTGCTTGGAATATTTCCAACTCACTGTTACGTTGTTCAAACAAAATATGTACCCTTATTGGGACTTATAGTCATCTTTATCGGTTTAGAAACTTGCAATGGTGATCCCAATCACCTCAAGTTCTCCATCTCCATAAATTAAGAAAGCATCCTTAGTTTATCTAAGATACTTAAGGATGTTCTTAACATCAATCCAGTGACCATCACATGGATCGGCCTGATTGTGACCACAGATGCTCAAAGCATATGAGACACCAGGTCGCGTACATGTTATGGCATACATGATCGATCCGACTGCTTAAGCGAATGGGATTCGATTCATTGAATCTCTCTCATCTTGAGTTTTAGGACATTTGTCCTTAGATAGAGAGCGCCATTTGACACCGAAAGCAGTCATTTCTGGGACTGATCCATGTTGAATCTCTTCAACATTGTCGATGTACGAGTTCTCAGAGAGTGCCAATAACTTTTAGATCTATCCCAGTAGATATTTATTCCTAGAATAAAGGTTGCCTCTCCTAATAATTTCATGGAGAATTTTAATGAAAGCCAAGCTTTCACCGATTTTAGTATGGGAATGTCACTGCTAAAAAAATACATCATCAACGTATAGGACAATCATTGTCAGTGCGCCCCCACTAACCTTTCTTATATACACAAGAATCATCATCGTTTTCAATGAAACCATATACCAATATGATCTCATCAAAATGTTGGTTCCAAGAACGCAATGCTTGCTTCAATCCATAAATGGATCGATTTAACTTGAAAACCTAGTTTGCATGTTTTGGCAAGACAAAACCGTCAGGCTGTTGTATATAAACATCCTCCAAAAGGTTTCCATTAAGGAAAGCGGTTTTGATGTCCATCTGCCATATTTCATAATCAAAATATGCAACTTTAGCAAACATTATCCGAATGAATTTAACCATGGCAACGGGTAAAAGGTTTCGTCGTAATCGATACCATGTTGATGAAGATACCCTTTCGCTACAAGCCTAGCTTTGTACGTTTGTTTGTTGCCATCCATGTCTGTCTTCACCATGAAGACCCATTTGCTACCAATAGGCACAATGCCTTCTGGTACATCAACCAGTGTCCAAACTTGGTTGTATACATGGAATCCATTTCGGACTTAATGGCACCTTGCCATATAGTGGAGTCGATACCCTGTATCGCTTCCTCATACGTAGCCAGTTTATTGTCCTCAATAAGATTAATGACTACATGAGGTGAGATCATAAACCCATACCTCTTTGGTTGTTTTCTGACTCTCTCCGACCTACATGGTTCTTGTGTATTAGAAGATTATGGAACAGTCTCATCCCTGATGAACTGTTCATGTTCCGTGAGGGGAACAGTTCCAGGAACAGTATCACTCCAATTTTCATCGAGTTCTAATTTCCTCCCACTTACCACAGCATTTAGGAATTCCTCTAAGGAAAACCGCATGGAGAGCAACAAATATTTTGTTCTCTTATGGGTTGTGGAACTAATATTCTTGGTTTCCCTAGGATAACCAATTACAATTAGGCATTTATCCAATTGGGTTCTAGTTTGGCACCATCCAAACGTTTAACGTATGCCCAACATCCCCAAATCTTCAGGAATGAGAAACCTGATTTCTTTCCTGTCCATATTTCATGTGGAGTCTGTCCAACAAACATTGACGAAACCTTATTCAAAATAAGTATTGCTCTGTTCAATGCGTATCCCTAGAAGGAAATTGGTAGCTCAGTGTGACTCATTATTAACCTTACCATGTCCAACAAAGTTCGGTTTCTCCGTTCTGACACACCTTTCATTGAGGTGTTCAGGGAGGAGTCCACTGTGAAAGAATACCATATTCTTTCAAGTAATCAAGAAACTCATTGCTTAAGTATTCTCCATCACGGTCCAACTGTAATGTTTTAATACTTTTACCGGTATGTTTTTCTACTTCGTGTCGAAACTCTTGGAATTTATCAAAAGTTTTTGACTTGTGTATCATAAGATACACATAACCATAACGCGATGCAACATCCGTAAATGTTACTAAGTATTCATAACCACCTCTAGCCTAGCTATACATAGGCCCACATACGTCACCATGAACGAGGGCTAACAGTTCTGTGGCACGTACACCTTTACCGCTAAAAGGCGTTTTAGGCACTTTGCCTAATAAACATGATTCGCAGACATCATATGAATCAGGATCAAATTCGTCCAAGTATCCACTCTTCGAAAGTGTGGATATACAAGTCTTGTTGTTGTGTTCTAGAAAACAATGCCACAAATAAGTCTCATATGATTTACTCAATTTGAGCCTTTTGTTTGTCATGTTATATGTTGAGATTAATTTATAATCGAAATAAATATTGTTATTCACATCTAATGTGTATATCTCAATATAATCTTTATAAACAAAACACCCAGTGTTCTGGAACATAAAGGTATACCCGCAACGGGTTAAACTTGATATAAAGACAATGTTTCTAGTCAAACTAGGTACATTATAACAGTTTCCTAATTTAAGTACATGCCCAAAAGGCAGTTCCAAAACTTAGGTTCCCATAGTCAAAACAGCGACTCTCGTCCCATTTCTGACTCGCAGAATGATCTCATCTGAAGCCAGTCTCCTGCTAATCAGCAGATCCCGCACATCAGTATCTATGTATGTACCAGATCCAGTATCAAAAATAAAAATTTTAAAACCAGTAGTGGACACGTTTACTACAATAACAAACATACCTGAAGTCGGAGCCTTGCCCGCCTTCACTTCCATCATCTCTGCCTTGTCCATACGACAGTCACACTTCCAGTGACCCCGTTTTCCATAGTTTAGGTAGACATCTTGGGATATGTCCTTTGTCTTCCCAGAAGACTGTGATGATTTTGCCTTTGCCCTTTTTCTTCACACCTCCAGAAGCCTTCGGCCAAGCCTTGGCCTTCTAGGATGTCGAAGTAAGATGCTCCTTGCGCTTCTTGCCATTTTGGAAGCTCTGGCTCTGCCTCCTTGAGCATAGCCATTAACTCCTCAAGGGTTTTCTCTTGGTTCATGATGAACCCGCCCCAGCATACAGGCAAAGAATGTAAGATCAAATCTATGGAAGTCTCGACCTCGTAGGTAATGCCCAGCTAACCTAGCTGTTCGATGTCAGCTATCATCTGCGACACCTAGTGCTCGACAGATGTACCCTCTGACATACGCGAGCGAAAGAGCTTCTTTTGCAATTAGCACTTCTAAGATCTAAGGTTAGATCTATAAAGATCCTTTAGTTTCAACATCATGGTATAATGATCTAATCCTTAGTTCTGACGACGAAATTAAGGAGTCATTGCGGCAAGCATAACAGATTGAGCACTAAAGATATCATCACGATGAGTGTTCCTAAGCTCATGCTCTATTATTTGCTCAACTCCGGGCTCAGGGCCCGAGAGGTTTCTCTATGACATATAGTAACTTCTCGGCTCCTAGGAATATCCTGAGATTCATCTCCCAACCTGGAAAATTGGAGCCGTTAAAGACATTATCGCCTATGATGATGTCCATAACGCTAATCTTTCCAGCCATCTCGATTGCAATAGTCCAACTATCCAATCAACGATTTTGGGTACACTCAAAATGTAATGGTTACTATAGTCCAACTATATAACCAACTACAAGTGGAGTAGTGTCTTGTACAGTCTAACTGTTCAAAAAAAGAAAAATTCAATATTAGTCCAACTAATATATTTATAACAACGATAAATAAAATAAAAGAGCGTGTATTGGCAAGTATTTAAACAAAATTGCAAATTTAATACTAGCCTCCCACTATTTTTCGGCGAGCCTCTAACCCTCTGTTGAGTACTCGGGAAACCTAGTTTCCTAGTGGGCTAGGATCCCGTTAAATCACACTCAACCTTGACTTTGGCCAACAAGCTGTATGAAACTTAACTAGGTAGATCTCTAAGATCAATTGGATCCCATCCAATTCCTAGATCCGGTAGGTGGACCTCCAAGTCCAAAACATATATCCAATATATCATCCTAACCTTTTCCTCTGAATCAACTAAGCCTTGGCTTTGGCTCAACAAGCTTAATGATTCCAATTAAGCGCGACCCATTGACAGTGGGAAAGCTTCGTAATCCACGTCGATGTAGAGAAGTGACCTTGACTTTGGCCAACAAATCACAACTGCCCAAGACATGCGAGTGTGAACAAAGCTTTCTTGGTTCAAACACATCCGCGATGGACAATGATCTTGACTTTGGCCAAAAAACCAATGCCAATCTTGGATCTTGAGAGAGAACCACTTAATGGAAGGAAAAACATTTAATATATAATGAGGGTTTTTTGCTTAAATTGGAAACCAATTTATTATCTTTGATTAGGTCTCATCATACACCCTTAAGCAAGCATTCTAAAAGCATAATAAGACGCGATAAAATAATAATGATATGCGGATGGATGTATAACAATTTGTTCCTAGAACAAATCTCTCACTTTCCTCTCTCCCGCTAGCATTATTCATACTTCTACCCAATTACATAATACATTAAAGAAACCTCATTTACATTTACGGGAATTGGTGAGAAGAGAAATACAAAGAGTAAAGAGATAATAGGCTGGACACGCAGGTCCAATTTAATAAATTCTAAATTTATTACAACAATTTCTAAAATTGCCCCCACCCATCTAATATCCATCTGATATACATTATTCATACAAATACATCTAAGTATTCACACAAAGCATATTATTCAATCAATCTAATCCAATTAATTAATCTTTGATTAATGACCATCCAATGTTCAAACAACGATTTGATTTGCGCGAGTCCAACTCGTTTAAGAATAAATACTCAAAGTACATATTCTTGAATTATATATAACTACAATTTTAAATCCAATTTAAATTATATCCAATACTAATTCAATTATTAATTCCAAATTAAATAATTACACTTTTAATGGTGCCTTTTAGACTTGGATTCCAAATCCAATCTTAATGGGTCTCAAAAGCCCAATTAGTATCAAATACTATTCAATTAAAGTCCAATGGGCTTTCAATTAATTCTTTAGGCATGTGCTTTGGCCATTACGGATAAAACCCAAGATGCCAAAGCCCAAATAGGAATCACCCTATACCAAAAATCAATTTATGCCCATTAGGCCCAATTAAATTTTTAAAGGCCCAATGTCATATTTTGGACTTTATGGAAATAGGCCCAATTGGATCCAACCCAATTGTCCAAAACCGAACTTGGCCCAACCAATCCCATTTGCCCAAATATAACAAATTAAATAATACATTATTCCAAATTACATATTAATCCAATTCAAGTGTAATTAACATAATTAATCAACTAATCTAATGTTTCAAAAACACTAATTAATCCAATTAATCATGCTCATTGATTCCAATTCATGTCCAACACAAATTGAAGCAAAATCAATCCTATAACATGCTTAGGCTCACGGAAATGGCGAAGAAATTATCATGCAATTTGATTTCAATCTAATTAAATCAACATTTAACATACATTTCATGCCAACAACACATCCAATTATAAATTTTCAAAAAATCACCAAGAGCACATACTAGGGTACATTCGGCCATGTCAAATGAATTGGGGATTTTTGATCCAATCAATTTTTCTCAAATCCTAAGATGCAAAAATCCAATTCATCATCATCCAAATACAACCACACAATCAATTTAGGTATTGACAAGCTCCAATCATAAATTCCCAAATTAAAGTATATAAACCCTAGATTTCAAATCAAGCTTAGGATGGCTATGATACCATTGTTAGTGTCCTAGACATGCCACGGGATCTCTAAGCGTGATTATTGTGTGAATATTACAAGATAAGTTGCGGAAATTACTTACATTGCTTGGTAGAGAAGTTCGAAATTTCTCCTCGGATGTAGAAGCTCCAAGCTCTCCTTTTGAGTTCCAAACTCTTGGGTGAGTTTCCCCATCACATTCTTACGACTCCCTATGTGCTAGCAAGTTGAAATTTTGCAACAAAATTTCAAGAACAAAGGGAGAGGGTCACAGTTTTTGGCTTAGAAGAGAGAAGATGAATAGTTGTTTTTGTTTTCAAAAAACATGTTTTAAAAGTTGTGTAAAGTTGAAAAAATGATGTCTTTAAATGCCAACCACTTTCATCACTAATAGTGACTAGTGATGTGGGTCTCACCACTTTCAAATTTAAAATTTGATTGGCTTACACAACACACTTTGGGCCCGGGTTCGTTTATTCCGATTAAACGAATTTTCCGTCGCTATATAATTAAATCCAATTTAATTAAATAATTATGCCTCGCAAAATTATTACGAAAGTCGCTCGCGAATTAATTCCAAATTAATTCGTTCGCTTGAATTAAAATCCAATTTTAATTCCGTATTTAAATCCAATTTCAATTATATATCCGATATATTATTTTAGCCCAATTAAATAAATTAAATAGAAAAATCTAATTTAACTATTAAGTTTATTTTGCCGATTAATTCCAAATTAATCGCGTTCTCTCTTCTAGACGAATTTAATCCCAGATAAATTCTTGACGCAATTAATCACAGATTAATTCTTTCTCTCATAATTAATCCCAGATTAATTCTTGCCGTAATTAATCCCAGATTAATTCTTACCGTAATTAATCCCAGATTAATTTTCTCTCTCATAATTAATCCCAGATTAATTCTACTCGAGTCAAATGTCATCGGTGAATCTTTGGGAAGTGACCCAAGAGATCCCTGGATATGTTGGCAGTAAATACGGTTGTCGAACTATCCGACACGTGCGTACCCAGTACCACGTTCTTACCGATTTACAAGACATGGTTGGCTTCTAGCAAAGCACCATGCCTATCTAATTCTCCAGAAATATATTCAACATGGAATATATATAATATATATCAGGCATAGTATACATGTATTGCGTATTACGATCCAGTACCGGATGTCACATGCTAGGCCTAGGGCTAGAATTATGTCTGTCCTGTACGAACCATATATCGGATCACTAGCAACTAGTCTCTGTAATCGGATAATCATGACCTAGTCATATTATCCCTATAGCTGCAACATTTAAGGGTACTAGTTATGTATCCATGCGTGATCATCATCTCCATGTGACTGAAGTGATACTTCCATCTTGACATCACATCCAATACACTACGATTCTCATTATACCCAGAAGAGGCGTATACAGAACCTATTAAAGCCCCGGACGACCAAAACCAAAGCGTACTGATTGTCGCAAGTATTAGCGATGCAAGTCTCAGGTTAAGACCAAATACACCTACCCTGATTCAAATTCTCATAGACACATAGTCATACTACCAATGGGATTCCGAGGGGTCTATCCAGAGCGAAGCTGTTCCCGATCCAACGGCTAACTGAACCTCCTATCACACTTGCATAAGTATCCAATACTTAAATATATGATAACCATGTCGTTAAGCTTCCATGACGCGCACAAGTGTAATACTAGTCTATTCTGCATTATCGATGTCCAGTCTCGATTAGGGGTGTTCACGGGTCGGGTCGGGTCGGGTTTTTTTGAAATTTCGTTAGACCCGATCGGTTGGGTCAAGGGAAAATCGGGTCACGGGTCAGGTCACGGAGAAGTGGAACCCGTTCGGGTTCGGGTCGTCGGGTCATTTTTAAAAAAAAATTTAATGAATTAATTATTTTGAAATATAAATATTAGTTATTTTATATCCCAAAAATATCATATATATATAATTTTAAATACAAAAAAAGTAATAAACAAATGAAATAATAGTAAAAACTTTAAAAAACTAATAACATTTTAGAAAAATAATAAAAATTTTAGAAAAATAATAAATTTGTATATAGGGTCGGGTCACAGGGATCAAACCTGTTGTGCAATCCGAAAATTTCGGGTCGGGTCAAAATTTTGTAAATTTTTTTATGAACCCATCGGGTCGCGGGTTGACCCGACCCTATGAACACCCTTAGTCTTGATAATACTACGACTATGGATATTTAATGATTAAACCTTTCGTGGATTAATAATGTCTCATATCTTATTAATGTGGTACTAATCATATGGACTTTTATCATTTATATATCCAAGTAATCCAATTACAAATGATAAAAGAGCAATTTCTTTTGTCACATAGTTAATTTGTACAAAAAAACCATGTCTTTTACAAATAGTGATGCGATGGGTCATAATTGTCCAACAACATACCCGTGGCCCTCATGAGCTCACTTGGCACTCAAGAGGTAATCAACTACAAGTAAGCCCGCTATTATAAATTGAGTCTGTCTAACAAACCCGATTATTTTCCTTAACCTACATCATTTATATTTTGTAGAATCCAAGTTCTACATCAATATGACTCATATGCGACATTAATATTGTGCTATAGCTATTGAGTTATCTATGTATTTAGAAATCAAATCCAAATACTTTGAGACAAGCGCACGCACTACACTAATATGAAAACTTCTAATCTATAGGGTCACGATGCAACTTCATAAGTCAATACTTCATAAGTTGCAATTAATTCCACTAGTTTAGTAGAATCAACGGTGACACTCCCATTGTATCTTTTCTGACCTTATATGACATAGACCATCTAATGTCATAATTAGGATCAAAACTAATCTGACCTTATGGTTGCAAACTAAATTCTCCATGAATAAGAAATTCATTCTTAGTATTTCTAAGATAACAAAGAACATGTTTCAAGACTCATCATATAGTCAGCAGTATATCAAAATAACTCGTAACAATTACGATTAAATTCATATCTTTAATCGCACATAATATAGTATTCATTACGCCATCATCCTATGATGCATAAGATTGACTAGACATTCCAATCAATCTCTCTTTCGACAAATGAATCATCCTTTACGAAAGATGAATACTATATATATAAAAGACACGTTAACTTTCAAACAGTTATACTAACTTTCATACAGATAGTCTTACTGTGTCCTTTATTAGATCATATCTAATACGCGATTAATGGGAGTATTTCACAAGTCTCTTTGTTTTATATTAAATATGAAACTTTATATCAAATATAACAAAGACTACTCCCACTGCTTACACGGAGAAAAGAAGACTTAAGTAAATATTTTACTTCACTAACATCTCATTATTACTTTAATAATGATAATGTAGTTAGGATATAAAGCACTAGAAAGAAATTTGTATGCTCCCACTGACCCTACTATCAAATATGTATTCTCTATGGTTTGATAAAATCAGACAATCCGACTGCATCAAAATTAGAGAACACAGGTTTTTGGAAAGCTTACCTGAGTCTACAATAGGCTCTATAAGCTAGTATATCAAACTTTGATCTTAGCAGAATACAAACTATAGGGCCATTCTAGAATGAACTCTTCAAAAAAAGAAACTGCAACGGATCTCCCATTCGAAGAAAACATTCAAGAACGCCACTTTGCATTCTTTAGCCAAAATACATAGTTTAATATCAAGATTAACCAACAAATCTTTAATTGTTCAATTAGTGCGACTAGAGACTAGTATTCTCAGAATCTACAACAGACTACTGAGGATAACCTTTCTCGCTGTCATACTATAAAGGTCAAACCTTTATCAAACTCACTTGCTTTTGCTGCGCAAATAATTTGCACATTTTATGAACTATTCATAACGAAAGCTTAATCAAGTTCAAAACTTGATCGTAGTAAGCTATGAACAATCTTAGATCTATGGTTCAATGGTAATTTCCGAAATCGATATCAAGTATCGCTCCCACTATAAGTTATAGGATAATTTTCTTTAATAAGAAAACAACAGAACCAATAAGTATCAAATACTTCGCAAATGATTCTGACATCCTATTAAACTTATACGGAAGTTGACTAAGGGTCTTTTCATCTTATTAATTATGTAGTTCCATTTATAGTTTATCATTCTCACATTTGACTTCAATAAGTCAATTATTTTCTTAAATCGTTAACATCTGATGTTACACACTAAGTAATAAAAACAATTTTATTACACGGGATCGTAGAAAATATATTCCATTAAATAGAATACAATATTCTATTAAATAAAATAAGTGATAAACTTTTACTTGTACCTCCAAGGCGCAAGTACTTTCAATTATATAACCATTATACAAAAGAAAGTTTCAAATCTCAAACTTTTCAAGATTTGAATTTTCTACTATACATATCATATATGTAACTGTAGAAACTAACGGAACCTTAATTAAAGAGATGAATAAGTGTTAATGGAACATAAACCCAAGAGTATTGAAAACTAATTCGGTAACACTCAATATCAATGAATCAAATCAAATAAGATTCAATTACTCCCACTGACCAATTCCATCAAGATGGAATCGTGGAAGTTTAATATTGAGTAAGAATCACATTCATCAAATAACTTTAGAACTAATTGCCTTAAATTCATATGCTTGATCATATCAAACATCTTTTAACAATTCAAAGATTCACGATGAATTTCAAAAAATATAGTTTTCAACATTTCAAATAGAATATCTTTGAACCATTCAAAATATTCTATCCGCGTTTCATCAGAAACATATTGAAAGTTCTCGAACCATTCAAGACGTTCAATAAATATTCTTTTAGAAATACGCAACTAAGTCATGACAATTCATTAACTAAGTTACGGAGTAGGGAAAACTATCTAAGGCAATTACTAATTCATTAAACTACATACATCTAATGTATTAGTCTAATAAATCTTGTGGTCCAATGACGATCATTAGGTAAATGAGATTTAATCACATCCTGAATACAATATTCATTAAATGGATAAGGATATGTGGTGTGATCTCGTATCAGACCATCCTTTACCATACGGAACAAGCATCTAATGCTAATGTGATAAAAACTCATAAAGCACGGTTCTAAGTTATTTAGTTAACCGAACATTTTCCTAATGTTTATCTTTTCATTAATGACACTATTAGTCATATTAAAATATGTAATAACTATTTATAAAGAACAAGTAACTATCCAATAGTCACAAGTTCTGATATCAAATATCAAAATAGTTATTAAATATTATTTTAATTAACTAGACGGGAGATCTGGTATCTAATACCTATAGTTGTCATATTGTGATAATCGGTATTCTCTATACGCAACTATACACATCTCATTTCTTAAGCTTTATAATTTACGCTCAATTATTCACAACAATTGCAAATGGTTGATTAGCAAACTGTGTCAGTCACGTGACTTCTAAAAGTCACTAAAGCTAAGAAACGTCATTATAAGATAAACAAATACTAACGGGACTTTTTTAATACCAGTCAAGAATCTCGAGACATGAGCTAATTCAAGTCAATTCTTACTGCATAAGAAACTATTCTTCTATATAATATCCTAAAACAGATATCTATTTAGATTACTAATCGTGACTTAGTAACTAAGTCATAAACCATCTTGATTTTTCAAGAAAATTGGAACAATAGTTCCCGATGGTTTGAACTAATCTAACAATGTCTAAGTCTACTGTCATTCTAGAACCTATTCTAGAAATACGCAACCATAAGTAAAGTCAGAAAATATATTCAAGTAATATGCTATGCAGTGGATTAGAAATGTAATTCTATTAACAATATAGAATAAAGGAAAACAAAAGCAGCAAATTCCATAAAATTACACATTGCTTTAGTTATGGATTTTTAACCCAACAGTGTCTCCCACTACTTTACATAATACCGTAATCCCCAACGGAGAACGGGAATTCAATAATTAAATCAAATTCCATAGTGAGAGTAGGATCTCATGAATATATTTCGACTCACAGCTTTGGCACGATCTCGCCTACGTATATTCATTAGGTAGACAACTCATTGTCAATCACTCACCAGTGACTCCTGATTTTGGTCTTGATTGTTTCTCGTTATGACATCTTTGGCACGTTTACAATGAGGCGTATCAAGGCTTGACTTGCCAATGACAAACTCAAGCTACCGATGTAGTCTTGACAGCTTTGGCACGTTCATGATTTCCACTTTCACTTGAATTTATCTAGTATCAATATACAACTGGAATGGATAAAATTCTATCAACTAAACCCTCACTACTTCGGCACGATCTCGGAATGCATCCATAGAAAGTTACCTATAAACTGTATTGACAAGACGGACCAAGAAACATGCATCCAACACACATTACTTAACAGCCTTATTTTAATCGGGGATATTCCTCAAGGAAGTATTGCTCCACATCAAATGCATAATTGTAATCTAAATCATTTTCTAAACAACTCAATTCTACCTTAGAAAACATAATTCAATTTAACCAATAAATTTTTGTTACGTTTCCGTTAGCGCAGAACCGAAAAGTCAAGAAACGTATAGATTACATGCATGTGTGAATATTAAAATTGGATTACATATCATATATCAAGCATGACTAATGTAATGGATGCAGCATCAGACCTGCTGTGATACCAATTTTGTTAGGGTTTCGGGAGAAGTGCGAGGCAGAAGCGCGGTTCGAGCGAAATCATAATTTTAAAACCTTTTAAATTACTGAAGAAATTATTCAATATCTAATATGAATAATTTATTTTCACCTAAACACATTTATTCGCTATCAAATAATGACATAAATAGAAAAGAAACATCGCGAAACTTTTACGAAAATGTTTTTTCCGTAAATTGACTGAAAACACATTTTTGACCAAACCGACCACCCAAAACTTATGGGGACTGCCCAGGTCAGCCCCAATAGTGTTAGGGAAGTTCATGGACTGCCCGAATAGTGACAAAATCACTGTTTAGATAGTCGTCACCCGGTTTGCTCAAAAGTCACCTGGTAACGCCATTTTTTGCCGTTTTCGCTTATTTCAACTCCGAAACACTTTCCAGTAATTGTTCGAACACCCAAAACACATCCAATACATTCAAATGACATCATTTTCATCACCAAAACAGAATCAATTCCAGATCTGATCCAGAACAGAAAATTATCAAATTTCATGCTTTAAATCCAATTTTTCAAGATTAATCCAATTAATCAAAACACCAATCAAAATGACCACACATGAAGCACCCAATAATAATTCTAGGCATTACAAGAGTGGTCATAACACTCTAGAATGACAACATATCATCAAATGAATAAATTGGACTAATATTACAATAATATCAACCAAATCACTTCACACATGCATCAACACTTCCAATTCCATCCACCACAACCAAAAGCCCCAAATTTTATGAAAATAAGAAACCCTAGGATCTCATAAGATCATCAAGAAATAAGAAACAAAATTTCTAAGCTTAGGGAGTTGAAGAATTACCTTTAATCCTTATTTTTCCTAAGCCTTTTTCTTTTATTTTCTTATTTTCTTCATGGTCTCTTCAAACCAAAATTTGAGAGCTTCTCTAATGGAGGTGTTCGGCCATCATCATAGATGAAAGAGAAAACAAATTTTCAACCTTAAAAAAATAAAGGTCATGACCGACTTATGTATATTGGAAGGGTATTTTGGTCATTTTTCATTTTAATCAAATTAAATGAATTAAACTTTATAATAGCAAATCAAATTTGCACACACAAAGCTTAATTAAATCATGTCATGTGTCACCAATAATAATTAAACATTTTTCATAACAATTATGAAAAAGTTTATCAATTAATTATTCAAATATTAACATTTAAATATTTAAATAATTAATTAATATAATTATTATTATATATGTATTTTATTTACATTAAATAACAAATACATATATTTATGGCATGTGTCAAAATCTCATTTGACGATTAATTAATGTGTATCTAATCAAATTATGTATTAAATACAAATACCCAATAATTACCATTGGCCAAAATCCTCTAATGCATGTGTTATCGTTTAACCGATTAAACGATTCAAATTAACTCATTTAATCCGATGAAGTATTATGAATAATCTGTATTATTCATAACGTGTTACCCAAGTGCTCAACGAGTACACTTCATCTTGTGGGACTCTCTAAGTTTAGGTTTATCCGTCACGAAATCCAATTTCGTGTCCATAATTCACCCACTCATGAATTATGACGATCACAAATAATCTCGCTAAACTATGCAAGATAAAGAGCGTATGAGTAGGATCCATTATGCTTCAGCAATAGGATCGATCATGTACGCCATGCTATGTACAAGACCTGATGTCTCTTATGCTCTTAGCATAACAAGCAGATATCAGGCAAATCCTGGTGAGCAACCCTGGGCAGCTGTCAAAATAATCCTCAAGTATCTGAGAAGAACTAAGGATGTGTTTTTAACATACGGAGATTGTTATGAGATGAAAGTCATTGGTTACTGTGATGCGAGCTTTCAGACCGATAGGGATGACAGCAGATCACAAACAGGATATCTGTTTACTTTGAATGGCGGAGCTGTCAGTTGGAAAAGCTCAAAGCATTCAACTACAGCGGACTCCACCACTGAAGCCGAGTATATTGCAACATCTGAGTTAGCTAAAGAAACAATCTGGATAAAGAAGTTCATCACGGAGCTGGAAGTGCTTCCCGCGATAAAGAATGGCGTCACGATGTATTGTGACAACACGGGCGCCATTGCTCAATCAAAGGAACCAAGGTCCTACCAGAAATCCAAGAATGTACTCAGGCGATTTCATCTCATCAGGGAGACTGTTGAGAGAAAATAAGTTATTATAGAGAAAATATCCACAGAAGATGATCTTGTAGATTCTCTGACTAAAGGGCTGACTCAACAAAAGCATGATAGGCACACCCGAAAGTATGGTGTCCAGATTCATACTAGTTGGCTATAGTGTAAGTGAGATATTGTTAGGGATATGCCCTATACCCAACTTGTGGATGGGCTATATGTACATGTATTTGCAATATTTTCATTAATTAATAAAATGGCAATCTTTATTATACGTGTCTTACATAAATTATATGAATCATCAAACATTGTAATAAAGCCCTTGGAGTAATAAGATGATGGTTTCCACGCCTTATGAGAATCATTACTCTCAAACGTTCCTAGTCATAGTTTTGTGAATAATATGGGCGTTCACAAAGCGGAGAGACTAGCATGATGATATGATCCGCCCTTAAGTGGGGTAGTCGATCTCATAGGCTACTAACGGAGATCTGTCCACTTGGTGTATCACATGGATGCATGAGTTGCTCGTGTCTATCGAACTGACCGCCGAAAGTTTTCATATGGAGTGTTTAATCCCATGTGTCTGTGAGAAATTTCATGTATCGATTGTATGACTAGTCCTTAGACTTGAGGTCTTTACAATCTTATGTGTGGATTAAATGACTTTGACATTCTCCTTCCCCGGTTCAAAAGATCCGGTCATAAGGGTATGATTGGGTCATTTGTTGAAACACATGAAGTTTATAAAGATACAACAGAGAATCGCCACTCTCTCGGATAATATTTTCTTATAAGAGTAGTATTCAAGTTCGCAGGTTGATATGTGTGATCAATGCTTGAGACTGTAACCGCAACGGAAGAATCATGTGAGATTCTTGGGTTAGCACGATTCATGACACTATCAACATCATACCTTTGACTATATGGGTAGACACTTCCATACCTTAGGTCAAACTGTGGGGATACAGTGAGACGAGTGACCGTATCATATGTAAATCGCATACAGAATGTGTATATATCTTTCCTTCTCATTTGGGGGCCTTGGCATGTTGCTAGATGTCAACCTTGGTCATTGAAATCGAACGACCATCTGATCGGAGGATAATTTATGTTCGATTAAATTATCACGATTCATTTCATGTCCAACTTGAGGGGAACCCAAAATGTCACACACAACAAAGTTGAAATCAATGGTTAACAGTGCACAGTACAAATTTAATAGCATATATGATTGCTGTAGGAATTGTTCATAAATGGTTCAATGTGTTTAATTATTGAACAGATCATTATGAGGTTCCAAAGTGGCTTAGGGATTGGTGAATGACGATATGGGCACTTTGGGAATTGGAAAAATTAATAAGAAAATAAATAAATAAATAAATAAAAATCTGCGTTTTTTTATTTTTATTTGTTTTGAATTCTAACTCGGCCCAACTCTTATTATGGTTTTATAATCTCATTAAACCACTATATTAAGATCAATGGCTAAGATTTAATTAGCATTTATCCCACATCGGATTCTTAATTAATTTTGTTGTCTTTGGAGTACCTATATAAACCCAAAGAATTCTTTACAAATTTTTACAAAAAACCTTTCATATCTTGGGTTTATATAAGTGAGCAACTCTAAGTTTAAGAGTAAGCTGCTGATTTTGAGGATCCTTAAGTCTAATTGACTAGAGGAATCTCAAGTTAAAAGTTTTGAGGTATTTGCATAGGCTAGCACCAAGGGCAAAATACTTGTGCACTCAAGGCGTAGTCTTGCCGTTGAGTTTTGGCTTTGGTGTGTGTACCTTAGGAGGCCACACACTTGGGTGGCTCTTTGGAACGTGGAAGAGCTTGCTGAGTTCAAGAAAAGCTTGTAGATTGGAGGGAGGACTGAAGGAGTCTTCGATTCAAGTAAGTCTTTTTCTTTATTTATTTTAATTAGATTTCTTATGATAGTTAGTTTGTTTAGATTTATGTTCTTTGCATGTTTTATGAGTTTTTTATGCTTAGAATATATAGTAACATGCCTAGGCTTGTAGAATAATCAAAACAAATGGGTCTTGGGCAAAGGGATAACGACATCATAATTTTTTAATTTTCTGCTGCGCACTCGCGGCCGCTTCCTAACAGATATGTGGTGTGATCTCGTATCAGACCATCCTTTACCATACGAAATAAGCATCTAATGCTTAAATGATAATCTCATAAAGTATCGTTCTAAGTTATTTAGTTAACCGAATATTTTTCTTAATGTTTATCTCCTTGTTAATGACACTACTAGTCGTATTAAAATATGTAACAACTGTTTATAAAAAACAATCAGGTATCCAATAGTCGCAAGTTCTAATATCAAATATCAAAACAAATTATTAAACAATATTTTAAATAACTAGACGAGAGATCTGGTATCCAAAACCTACAGTTGTCGTATTGTGAGAATCGATATTCTCTACACACAACTATAGACATCTCATTTCTTTAGCTTTATAATTTACCTTCAACTATTCACAACAATTATAAATAATTGATTAGAAAACTGCGTCAGACACATTACCTCTAAAGGTCACTAAAACCAAGAAACGTCATTATCAGATAAACAAATACCTAATGGGGTTTTCTTATTACTGATCAAGAATCTCGAGACATGAACTAAATCACACCAATTCTTACTGCAAAAGAAACTATTCTCTCTACAGAATTATATCCTAAAATAGATATCTATTTAGATTATCTATCGTGACTTAGAAACTAAGTCACTAACCATCTTGATTTTTCAAGAAAATCGAAACAATAGTTCCCAATGGTTTAGACTAATCTAACAATATCCAGGCCTACTCTTAATCTAGAACCTATTCTAGAAATATGCAACCATAAGTGAAGTCAGAAAACATATAGATAAATATGCATGCAATGGATTAGAAGTTTAATTCTATATACCCAATAGAATAAAGGAAACATAAGCGGCAATTTTCATAATACTACACACTGCCTTAGTTATAGATTTTTTAACCCAGCAGTGTCTCCCACTATTTTATATAATACCGTAATCCCCAACGGAAAATGAGAATTCAATAATTAAATCGAATTCCATAATGGGAAGTGGACCCGTGAATATATTTCGACTCGCAGCTTTGGCACGTTCTCGCATATGTATATTCACAGGTAGACAACTCATTATCAATCACACTCACTGTGACTCCTGATTTTGGTCCTGACCGTTTCTCATTGTGACAGCTTTAGCACGTTCACAAAAGGCGTATCAAGGCTTCACTTGTCAGTGACAAACTCAAGTTACCGATGTAGTCCTGACAGCTTTGGCACGTTCAGGATTTCCATTTTCACTTGAATTTGTCTCTTATCATATAAATTCTACCGGTGCAAATGAACTATCATCAGCCATAAATGCACAGCTTTGGCACGATACAGCTACAGTATCAGGAAATCATTTGCATCCGTACTGACAAGGCGGACCAAAAAATAAGTATTCCTAATACTAGTTACTTTAATGTCTTATTTAAGTAGGGATATTCCTAAAGAGGGTTTTGCTATACATCAAATGCAGAATTAAATCTAGATCGATTTCTCAACATTTTAATTCTACTTGGGAAAACATAACTTAACTTAACCATTAAATTTCCGTTTTGTTTTCCGTTAGCGTAGAACCGAAAAATTAAGAAATATCTAATTACATGCATGTGCAAATATCAAAATTGGATTATATATCATATATCAAGCATGACAAAAATAATGGATGAAGGATCAGACCTGCTCTGTTACCAATTTTGTTGGGGTTTTCTCAAAGGGGCAACGGAAAGGCGCGATTTAGGCAAAATCGTAACTTTACAATTTTTTAAACTTACCGAATAAATTATTCAATATCTCATAAGAATAATTCATTCATATTTCACCTAAACATATTTATTCGATATCAAATAACGACATAAATAATCTAGAAACACTAAAAAAATTTTACGAAAATATTTTTCTGTAAAATAGCAGCGTTTTTATCCGAACCGACCAACCGATACACACAGAGGCTGCCCAAGTCAGCCCCAATAGTACTTGGGTAGTTCTTAGGCTGCCCAAACAGTGACCAATTCACTGTTTGGACAGCAGACACCCGGTAACTCTGTTTTTCACCGTTTTCATATATTTTCAATCTGAAACAATTTTCGGCAATTATTCCAATACCCAATACACATCCAATATATTTAAATAACATATTTTTAATCACCAAAATTCCATAATTTCCAGATCTGATCTAGGTGCCAAAAATATCATTTTTCATGCTTTAAATCCATTTTTTCTCAATATTAATCATATTAATATTTACACCAATCAAAGCCACCACCAATGAAGAACTCAAGAACAATTCTAGGAATTAAAAGAGTGGTCATAACACTCTAGAATGGCAACAAGTTATCAAATGATAAAATTGAACTAATATTACACTAATATTACTCAATATTACTTCACACATGCATCTAACCTCCAAATCCATCCTCCAAATCAAAAGGCCCTAAAATCCAAGAAAGAAAGAAACCCTAGAACTATTCTAGATATTTAAGAACAAGAAACAAGTTTTATAAGTTTAAGAATATTGAAGATTACTTCAAACTCTCCTAATTTTATTAACTTTCTTCTTGATTTCTTCACTTTCTCTTCAAGTTTCTTCAAGAAAATTTGGGAGCTTTCTTTTGAAGATGAATTTCGACCATGGAGGTTAATGAATGAAAAAAAAACAAATTTTCACTTTATATATATGGATTAACCAAACTTGGGGCATTTTAGTCATTTAAAGTCAATTAATTATAATTAAAGAATTCAAATTCAATTTGAATTATTCAAGCTTAAAAACTCATGTCACTTATTACCTATAAAATCTCACCACTTATCACACTAATTATGACTTATGGATAGGATATTTAATTTCTAAATATTTAATTATTTAACAATTAAATAACTAAATAATTAATTAATGTAAATATCTATATATGTATTTTTATTTACATTAAATAATAAAATACATATATTTATGACATGTGTCAAAATATCATTTGACAATTAATTTAATTAAATAACTAAATAATTAATTAATGTAAAACAATCTGTATTATTCATAACGCGTTGTCCAAGTGCTCAACGAGTACACTTCATATTGTGGGACTCTCTAAGTTTAGGTTTATCTGTCACAGAATCCAATTTCATGTCTATAATTCACCCACTCATAAATTATGATGACCACGGATAATCTCGCTAAACTATGCAAATCGAGGTCATTGCATATGTATAATCCATCTGTCACAAGCTATCAATATTATACCGGGGATATAGATAAGAATGTCAAATCCCTAAGGTATAATATAGTCGACTTTCAAATTTACGATCTCTAAATAACACTCGGAACTCGATTCCGAAGTATTCCACGGCCATGGATTTACTAGATCGCAAACACGTTCAAGATACATATGCCGTGTACACATGACTGACGGATTCTATCTGATACTCACAGGATATCATGAGCATCAGTCCACACCCAACGAACAGGCGGAGGTCTGATCTAAATAGATCAGTGACATGACTGCCATCAAAGTGTGGAGGATATCTCATATATCCATAGTGGTATCTCAAGTCAAATGACCACTATGCTACTCGACTCAAGAAGATTCCTATTGACGTTGGTGTACCATCTATTAGGAAATCTTCGGTGAGTCCTCCAATATTTATCAAATAAACATCTACACGTCTATACGAGTCTTCCAAGACTCATGGTTCATTGGGATAAACCATCGGACCAAGTCTCGATATACGACATGTACTGGTCTCAGTGGATTTTACTAATCGACCTGTGTCAACAAGTCTTGACCAGGAACTTTATTTAATAATATACTTCTAGTAGTGACACTTCCCAATATCAATTACAAACAATTTGTAACTGCGCACTAAAAAATATATTATCGGGTCTTTGTCTAATATATACGTATCAGTAAATCATATTTAGTTTCAATATAATCGTAATTAGATCAAATATGTATATAAAAGCAAGAAGTACTACCATAAATAGGTAATATTATGGAAAAATGAATTGTTCGTATTCATGACTCGGACATAAATAGGATCCGGATTGGCACTCCGAGCACCAACCCTAACACTTTCAACCTTATTTTTCCTGATAAATTGAACATGACCCAAATCCTCTACATAATACAAAGCCTTTATTATGTCAGTATATGTTTGAAAAGGCCTCTCCTTTGTCCATGCTACCCCTACTTCGTCTCATTTTCACAATATGAGTAATTGGTGCTAGGAGGATGGCACATACCAGTTGGCAAGAATCCAATTCCTTCCAATGAGAGCTTGATAACTAGCCGAAAAATTCACAATGATAAATGCAGACAGATAAGTCTTACTGCCAACATTAAGTTCCACTGGCAGCACCACAAGTGTTATGGTTACCTCTTCAGTAAAAGTTGCCACCAAAAATTATGTTGAAATCAGATCACCCTCCGACTTTCCTAATGTTAGCAGCATCCTAGGGGTTTGATATGCTTTGTCATTTCTTCCGATGGCTTCTCAAATATCACCATTTTGGGCCCTCCATATTTCACAACTTGGATAGCTACCCTATAATGTGACTCCTTATTCTCTTCTTCTTCAAAAAAAGAGGGTGTTTTCCTTGAAGCTCCTACTAAATCCTCCATTTCTGCGGTATTCCTTTCACTCTCCTTTTGGAAGTTTAACAGTAAAATCAAGCTTACTGTAGCACACCCAAAAGGAACGGGGACTTTTCCTACCATAAAAGTGTTCTCTACACACTTTTCCTCCAGTAGATCATCCAAGCTCCCCATAGATTCCCGATCCTCAGTGGATTTCCTACATAATTTTGATTTTTCCTTCGCGAGCTCCTGCATCTCCTTCATCCTTCTCAAGCCTGCCTTCTGACGTAGGAACCTCCTCTTCTGGGTCTGGGAGAGCTTTTTATGAAATTTTTTGTGCTCCACTCTCTACCACTGGTTTCCTGGTCTGACTACTGAATGGGTCACAAATCTTGGATGTCTCATATGGGAAGAAGATGGAGGAAATGGCTTGGTTTTTGGAGGAAATCAAGTTGTAATTGTGGGTTCCTCCCTAGAGCTCCATCCTGATTTATCTTTCTACACTAAATACTTCTTTGGAACCTAGATCTTGCATATCACCCTTCCAATACGTATTTTTGCGTCCTTTCCTCTGAGCCTCCTTTTGGAATCCAACATCTTCCTCAAATCAAAAGTAGTCGCATTCACATTAGCCACTAGAGGAAAAGGGTCCTCGTCAACCATCATGGTTTCCTTCTCCTCAGGGAGTTTTAAAATTCCTTTGTTGATTTTATCATGTACCAAACTTTTAAAGCCCATCAAGAATTAGTCGAATGATTGTAATAGTTGTGATATTTGCATTACTCATTTCCCTTGAGCTCCTCTTTGGTATGAATTTTGTGATCATGAGGTAAAGTTAAAAACTTCTCTTTCAATAGGAAATCAAAAATTTCCCCGGTCTTCGCCACATCGAAGAAGAGTCGGGCGGTACTAGAATTTGCTGCCTTCTTCCATGCTTCTTGTGTCTTCTTAATTAGAAGATGACATAAACAGAATCCTGAACTATTGATATCCACCACTGCAATTCCTTGAACATATGCTTCCTGGTAATATGACCTGTGGTTTTTTTCCTCCATTGGATTTCCTCCCTCAATAACTCCTCGTACTCGGCCATTTTGGCGGATAACTAATAAAAGTCCCCGAATTCCATCCTCTAGAATTTTCTCCTCGGTTCGATGTCCAAGTCTCTTTGTGTCATTTTACGAACTCTGTTTCCTGCAAATAGATCTTGCATTGGTTCCTCATCTTCTTAAAATGAACAATGAAACGATATACCATTTCTCCACTCCTCTGCGTCACTCTGGACAGTTTTTCTATACACACCTCCGGTTCAGCTTTGAAGAATTAAGTGTGAAACTGCATCTCCATCTTCTGCTGAACACTAAATTCCTGGGCAGCGTAGTATACCAAGTAAAAGTTGTTCTGTCAAGGAATTGGGAAACAACCTTAATTTAAAAATTGAAAATTTGTCACTCCACACTGGATGGTGAATCTTGCAATCTGTTTCGGCCGATTTGCCTCAGCCCTGGTCCATAGAGTTCCTACACCACCTTCTTTATTGTTTCTGCATCCATGTGTTGAGGAGCATGCACTGGAGGAGAATTTCCTCGGTGAAACAGTGGAAGATTTCCCCATGGGCCATTCCTGCATATACTTCTTTGTCATAATTTGCAGGATAGTTGTTTGGATTCGTGGCTCCGAAAAACTGTTGAGGAGCCATGGGAGCCGTAGGCCTACCATTGCCAAAACGGCGGCAATTGGTGGCAGGAATCCTGCTGAAATCTCCCGTCTGAAATCCTCTAACTTCTTCTCTCCTGTGAGGGGGTTAGTATTTGTCTCCCCCTGTGGGAGGATGGGGGTTTGTAATATAAGGACGGGGTACACCATGTGTCTCATGAGATCCTCCATAAGATTGCCCCTCAATCTCATCTTGTATTACTGGTTTATAAATCGCTTTCTGGCCCTCATTCCTCTCATTCCTAAAGTTGGGAGTTTGGCGAGACATGTGTTGTTTCATCCTCTCTAGAACCTGCAAGATTATCTCATGGCTCTTCGTCATTTCATCTTGGCGGGCTTCCATCCTCCTGGATATCATATCTGTAAAAGTAGCCAGATCAGTACTGAAATTATTAGGTGACATTGTATCACCTTAGGCTCCAACAACAGGTCCTGTTGGAGTCTGATTTTCATGACTGTGAATTGCAATATGAGATAAGTTCCTCTCGATCTGCTCCATTAGGTGTGGAACACTTCCTTCTTGCCTTACTATTGTATGCGCAACTTCCTCATCCTGAGATGCGGCAATATCTTTTCCAAAATGACTTCTTGTTCGGCATCCTGCTAGTGGGTCTCACCGGGTGTGCCAATTTATACTGTTGGCTCTGGAAAAATTTGATGTTGTTGGGAGTGTCAGCGGAGTAGATCCTCAACGTAAATTATTGACTTCTAATCGAAACGATTGTGAAAATGAATGGGGTCCGAAAGGATGAATAATTAGATTCTAGGAGGATGCAGTAAAATAAACGAAATTGGAAATTGCCAAGAAAGAAACTTCTACTGGAATTGAATTCTAGGTACAGAGAAAGTTTACTGAATATAAAATTGTACAAGAATTGAAATATATTACAAATATAGAGAATGAGTTTGAATGGAAATTCACTACTTGAAGAAATTAATGCATAAGACATATTTGTTGTGATGATTGTTGGTGAGGGCCCTTTCTCTTGGCTCCTCTTTAGGTTTTATAGCTCCTGAAAAAAACTTCATTCTTAACTTCCTGCAACTGTCGTGTCTTGCAAGCACCCAATCTTCCACTGTTTTCTTTACGTCCTACAGTTGTTTTTGGAGGAAACTGCTCTTCACATTCTACAGTTGTTTTTGGAGGAAACTGCTATATGATGGGGAAAACTTGTATACATTCAATTTTTTTGAAGGAACCATTTATAGATAATTATTATCCTCGACTCTCTTGGGCTCATGCTAGTCATCAAAAAAGAACCAAAATGTAATTGCTGTAATTGTAATTCCTAGAACTGTACTTGCTTGCAAAGAATTTTCTTTCCCTTGGAACCGAAAAAAAAACACATTATGACCTTGAAACAAATTGTCACAAACCCAGAACCAATTGAATTTTGTGCAACTCATTGCCCTTGAAGTTGCTTTGAGGAAAAAAAAAAACAAAACAAAACTAGCCTTTGCCTTGTTCAAGCCAGCTCTGGACCATTAGGAAGTGCTTCGTAGTCCTCGTGGTGCCGAGGTTTAGGTTCACCCTTTTTAACCGGGATGCACTTTATGGCAACTGCAATGGGCATGCTAACTGCTCCGATTAAGATGCATAGAAGCCATAGTTGCCAGCTTAGCGGCACAGTGCTTGCAAATGTTCCAAGGAACTCAACTATGATTCCTTGAAATGCCACAGTTAGAACCAATATTCCCAGAAACATCCAGCTGTCGAACATGCCCCGAAAAACATTTATTTTCTCCATTTCTCGGCTATTTATTTCATTAAACACCTAAGCCATATTGAATAATCAAATATTGGATAAGAAATCGGTGGAGGGGGAGGAAATGAGAAGCAATAAGCAAAATCGGATTATTGTTTGTACCTGGCAAAACACAAAGGAGTTGAATATCACTGTGTTGAGTACAGCAGTGGCATCTGACCCGCTAAGTCCCAGTATCTGCTTCCCATCAAAATTGAGAACCCCTAGGATGATTAGTTGATAAATGCTTTGACCAATTATATTCCTCCACATGACCTTGGTGATAAAACTGTCACCCTTTGCAACAGGGGGCCGTTTCATCAATCCATCATGAGGAGGTTCCGTAGCCAGTGCTAGTGCTCCAAGAGTGTCCATAATCATATTGACCCAAAGCAATTGCACAGCCGTGAGTGGAGCTGATCCTGAAAGTCAAGTGGAAGCTCATGCTGGTGATTTGTAATTATTATTATAAATTTATAATAGTAGCATACTAATGAAAAGTGGATAGTCAACAAACCTGAGGCGCATGCAGAAACAAAGTTGATCACAAGCGCGACAACATTAACTGTTAACTGGAACTGCACAAACTTCTGAATGTTTATATATACTGCCCGTCCCCATTTGGCCACATTTACAATAGTTGAAAAATTGTCATCTAAAATGATAACATCAGCATTTTCTTTGGCAACCTGTAAATAGCATCCGCAGTATGTGAAAACCAGGAAAATCATCAGAAAACTGTATTAACCATCTTGATCAATTAAAATATTGAAAGCTCACAAGTGTCAAGGATTCAATTCCATAGAATCCCTTTCCAGGTTAAATTGTCAGAAGTCTTCAAAGACTTCTGGAGAACATTTTGCCAAAGCCAAGAAAATTAAGTTCCTAAAGCGCATTTGAAAAAATTATTTTTTTAAACTATCATATAAATGTTAATTCTCAACCCAGATATCAAGCATGCAGAGTGTGATCCCCAAACCAGCTATGCCACTTGAAGACAACTTGTACCCACACTTGAAGACCTGATTATATTTTAAGATATTCAAGATATAAATAGTACTAACAATGATTAGTGATTACCAAACACAATTGTTTGATAAGTTGTTTGTTTTAATGTTGACTGCTCTCACTAAAAAAACTGTGACAGTCTGACATGAGAATTGAGAAAGCAAAATATAAATCAATAGATTAACAAAAGTTAATGTGATTCCAAGGATGCAAGTAAGTTGCAGTAACAGTTATAAAGTCTCTTTATTTGAAACATTCCTAAATCATAGAGGCATTTCTTTCAATCTATTGATGAATAGTAATTGAGGATCTGGGGGAAAAAGAAAAAATTAAGCGCGAGATGTGATATTGATCAAAGGCCAATAGTGCTCATAAACACTGCCTCCTGGAAAATAATTCCTGTTTTCTTTAATAAGAGGTAGAGAGAGAAATTCATGAACGACACTATGCATCATAGAAGAACACATGTTTGCGCACATATTCACAAAGAAGTTATATAGAATACGATTATACGAAAACACTAACCTCCGTCCCAGCTATGCCCATTGCCAGTCCAATATCTGCTTCATGCAAAGCAGGAGCATCATTGGTTCCATCACCTGTCACTGCAACAACCTCCCCAAATGTATTCCTCAACTGAGTTACCAAAGTGTGCTTGTCCAAAGGCAAAGAACGTGCCATTACCTGTATCCATAATAAAAAGTCTAATAGTGTTAGCACCTTCCTCTGCATATAGCTTCAGGTTATAACTTCATTATGCCTGCTTGATAATACAACCTGAAGTTTTGGTATGATGCGCATCATGTCATCGGGAGACATGCTACGAAATTCTGGCCCGCCCACAGCCTCACCATCTGATGTAAGTATGCCACATTCTTTAGCTATGGCTTTAGCTGTATTTATATTATCACCAGTGACCATGCGAACTGTAATTCCAGCCTCTAAACAAGTTTGTACTGCTTCCTTGACTCCAGGACGCACTGGATCCTTAATACCAACAACTGCTATTAATGTATAGCCATTTTCAGGGATATTGTTTTCATCATTAGAATCATTTATATCTTTGAACGCCAAGCAGAGAGTCCTCAGAGCCTCGGATGCGAAGCCATTTATTACATCAGTGATATTCCTGACCTGTTCTTCAGATATAGGAACAGGTTCTCCGTCGTCAGCAACCACTTTGTCACACATACTTAATACTATTTCTGATGCACCTTTGCAGAAAGCTCGTATCCCACCCTTTGGAAGAGCCACAAGCACGGACATCTTCTTTCTAACTGAATTAAACGGCTCAACCTTAACAATCTTAAACTCTCTGCGTTGGGCCTCAAAATCACCACCCAAACGCAAGCCAAATTCTAATATTGCTGATTCTGTTGGTGTTCCCAAAATGGAATTCTTACCATCTTTATCCTTCACCACTTCAGAACCAGTATTTTGAAATATTGCCTGCAAGGTGATGTTTAATACTCTTTCAGATATTTCTAATTGAAATATGTCTTCGCTCTTATTACCTTCAACCGTTATAATTGTATCGCATATCCAGATCTTATCAACAACCATATGGTTTGTGGTTAATGTCCCCGTCTTATCTGTACAAATGCAGCTAGCAGAACCCATTGTCTCACATGCAGAGAGATGTCGGACGAGTGCCCGATCATTCATTAATTTCTTCATTGCAAAGGCAAGGCTCAATGTGACTGCCAATGGCAATCCTTCAGGGACAGCAACGACAATTATAGTTACAGCAACAGCAAAGAAGTCAACAAATGTCAATGCATCAGCTGAAGACCAAACTGTGAACTCATTACGAATTGCTTTCTCCACCAAAAATCTTCCAGCCAATACTACAAATGTAGCCACCGCAAAAAACAAACCTATTTTACCAATAATTGTAGCGACACCATTTAGCTTCACCTGCAGTGGAGTTTCATCTTCTCCACCCTCATTCAGAGTTTCCATTAATTTCCCCCATTCAGTCCTCATACCAACTGTTGTCACCAGCATCTTTCCTGAACCATCTTGCACTTTGTTCCTGAAAGAAGAAAAGGTTTTTTTTCATATATATATACTGGCTCGCTTTCCCCTGATAAGCTCGACTCATCAATCAGCAGTGAGTGTCCCGATATAAAAATCCCGTCAGCAGGAATTTGGTCTCCAATAGATAAGTGAACAATGTCTCCAACCACCAAATCATAAATGGAGACCTTTTGTCTTCGTCCATCCCTAGTGACCTGAATGAAAATCTTTTTCTTCTCTTTATCTAAATCCCTAAATTGCAAAGACTGCTTGTAGTCACTAATGGCAGTAACCATAACCACCAAGAAGATACTAAGTATGATTCCCAACCCATCATACATGCCCTCGGGCCACCCCTCTGTTACAAGTCCTACACCTATAGATAGCACGGCACAAACCATAAGGATAATTAGTGTTAAATCTTGCGATGCTTCCCACACAAACATAAAAAATGATACGGGAGGTTTTTCTGTATAACGGTTGACACCATAGATCTTTTGCCTAATAGGTATATCACTTTCGCGGACACCTTCATTTAGTGAGACAGAGAGTTTATGTGCAACTCCTTCGACTCCCTCATTAAATTTCAAGTCTTTAAAATTGTGGCCACGAACAATAGATGCTAGTTCATCTGGATCAATGCCAAAACCTGCTACTCTAGTCTCATCTGAGAGCTTGTGTTCAGTGTGACTAGCAGCTGCATATATTATTGGGAAGAAGACACAAAATAATAAGAATCATAACATCCAAAGGAAAAAAGAAAAGCTCTTGTTGAAACTACAAGAATGGGGATATCATACCATCAATGAACAGTAGAGCTGCTTTTTCAACGTAAAGAGCAACTCGTATTTTTTCCTAGGAAAGAAGAGAAAATGAAAAGGGTGAGATCAAAGATATATATCACATAAGAGTCACTCAATGTGTTTTTGAAGAGACATATGAAAACAAATGCATTCATGAACCCCGTGGTGAAGCTTTATACAATTTGGGCAGCAATATGAAAGCTCAAACTGTGCTAGGCAAGTCATGATTGACAAATGTTTTGTATAGATTATGAGACGTCCAACCTTGATAGCTGGGATAATCTATGTTTTGTGTAGATTATGAGATGCCCAACCTTGATAGCTGGGATAATCTAAGAGATATATAATGCATAATGACAATATTATTAAGTTAAAATGCTAGCGCCTAGAGCCCGCTTAAGACTTTTAATCAAATATATTGTTATATATCATTTCGATCTAGAGGAAGAGCGCCTAGAGTTGGCTTATATTTCTAGTTAACTCTAAATGACAGACTCTAGCTTGCTTAAAGCTTCGGGATTAGAGCACAAGAGACAAGGTAATCACTTCCGGTGGGAATTGGGGACTCGATCCTGAGATGCTAGAAAATGCCATAGAAGGCAATCGTGCTGGTAAATGAACGAACAATTGGATGGCTACCAACCATTGGGTTAGTTTGAGTTGCTTCACTCGTGATTGCACTGAGCAGAAATATATTCAACGGCCAAAGACCGTGTGACTAGAGAGCACAAAAGTTTTTGGTAAGTTTCATTATAATTGTCAAATGACAAGACAAATTACACATGGGTGCAACCTCGATGTAGAAGTCAATGATATAAGCTCCATTTTTTTTTTTTGACGTATATCTGAAATTTGACGAAGCTTGGTTTTGAAGGGTGGTTCATGAAAAAAGGTAATGAGTCAGATGATTCTAACCTTAATGGAAAGTTGTTCATTCTTCTGGTGATGATGCACATGCCAATATTTGGCACACTAGAATACAATATATATGGCTTAGTTGGCTGGACAGGAACTATTAGGCTCATTGGAAAGTTATAATTGGCTAAGAGGGACCATTAGGCTCACTCGCAAAAGTGATAAAGCATATATGTATGAGTCGTCTAGTGGAGAAATAACTTGGCAACTATTTGGCAAAGGAAATAGAGTCATAAACTCATTGCAAGTAGTCCATCTTTGACATGTGTAGCAAAATTAACATAAGGGCTAAAACATAGAGTCCATAATGATAACACTCATTAATATATCTATGTGTTCTGGCCGCATCTCTTTGATCGCTCATAAGTTAGAAGTGCCAGGTTACTTCAGATTACACTTGGTTATGGTAGAAGTCAACCATGTCAAGGACTTGGTTAGTCTATTGCCTAAACTGTGAGTTTAAGGTGAAAGATACAAGTACAAGAAGTATAAAGCTTGATTGGTTGCTAAAAGTTATGCCCAAGTGATGTAGACCGACTAAGAGGTTCCTTCTGTACAATTAATTTTGACCCTGAATTATGTCATATAGATGTAATGATTACATCTCTCAATGGATAACTAGAGGAATAAGTATATATGAAGCAAACAACACCCAAGTGTTGTGCCAAAGTTTTTGCGCAGATAGTTTGCATGCTCAAAAGGACATTGCCAAAGATTTTGAGTGCATAGTCCAAGCTCAAAAGGATATACATTCCTCCAAATAATAGAATCTTAAATTTAATCAAACTATAATTTATTGTGTGTCTTGGATGATTGAAAAAACAGTTACATGCATGTTTAAAAAGTCGAAGAATATATATTGTGATGTGCGAATGATGGTTGGCAATAATGAATGAATTTGTTAGGTAAATTTGGAAGCATGTTTCAGTGCCGATGTAAGACACGTTTACTTAGAAATATTTTGAAAAATCTCGAAATTGTCACAAATGCTTAGAGACTATTCACTCAATATTTGTAACCAAAAAAAAAGTTTCTTATATAGAGGATAAATTGTACCACAACAAAATCAAAACACAAAGAGACATAATGATGCAACAAAGATATTACGACCAAGAGAAAAATGGCCTTGCAATATGAATCCACACAAACATGGTATAGATTAAACAGGTTATTAGAGATGCTTATGTGTTGGGGGTTCTGCGGGCTGTAGTGCTATGAACAGTGAATATTCTTGTAAAAGAATGTTGTTTATAATATACTTGTTCAGTACTTAAATGTGAAGTTAGTATAATCACACATGAAATATGATAAATAGTCGACAAGTTATGACCAACTTTCTTACACGAGTGGTCACCTCAATTGCTTTGGGAATAAGTTGGGATTACGCACGTAGAATTACAAGACAGTGAGATATAAGATCTATTGTCATGGACCTAATATTGATTCTAAAGAATATGTCAAGGTCAAGATGAGGTCTATATTGATTGAATTCTTGGATTGACCGTGACATACTCCACTATCATGGAAACCTAATTTAGCCAGATGTGAGACTTTATTATGGCTTCAGTGGAGAGCAAGTGTTTTAAGAACTTGGGTTTGACACTTGGATAGTGACTAAACTAAGATCTATATAATAAACGAGTTAGACATATTCTTTTTTATGAAAGAAGATTTCATTGTAGCACTTAATTCATATCGTGTTTACTTTTGTGACCAATAAGGGAAATGAGTGAATGAGTCTCGGTTTCCTCATTGTCTAAGTATATTTTGAGGTGAAAGACATATGTTAGCTATTTTAGCATTTTTTTTTTTTTGGAATATGTGATGTTTTAGCATGTATTCTAAGACTATGATGTTATGCGATAAATGAAACATGTTTAGGAAAGCAGACCGGCTGGAATTGGATCTAAAACATATGAGTGGGGAGGGCAAATTTCTTTTCATACATCTAACTTTTGTATTCACTAATCGACCAGTTGTATAATCCATCTAGGACAAATACAATTTGAGAACATAAGTGCATAGAAATTAAGCATAACTTCTGTTAAACGATTAAGTATGTTTGGACTGATGTAACGAAAAATGAAATCTAGGATACATGATGAACAAATGTTTAATCTTTTGTAATGTTTATGATGAGATTTGTAATTTTATATCTTTAGTTTATAGAAGTTGTTCATGGGCCTCACATTGCATTTGCTCCTATAGTCCTATGATTATTGCAATAAAGGCTCTTGCAATGTGAGAAGAAGATTTTCTAATTCCGTGATCATCTTCCTACCAACATGTTACGATTGGTGCTCGGTGTGCCAATTTTATGTTGTATTTCCCTCTAAATACTTATGTAAATATTTTATTTTGAATAAAATAAACAGTTTCATTAATATAACATCTTTTATTATATGGTAAAGATCTATCGGACCTTAGAATGATTAGTTGTGATACAGTTGCAAAAGCGTAGCAACTGTCATTAAGTTGTATCATAACAGTATCATTTTTCAACTGTTCCTGGTCAAGATTTACATTACTTGGTCAGTAAGTAAACTCGCAGAGACTGGTACTTGTCGTAAATTGGAATCTATGATTTCAATGGTTATTACTCAATGAACCATGAGTCTCGAAGATTGTATAGACATGTAGGTGTTTATATCGGATAAACATTAAACGACTCACCGAAGATTCTTAATAATAATTTTTTCGGGTTGAGTAACATAGTGATTCTTTGACTTGAGATATCACTGTGGATATATGAGATATCTTCCACACTTTGATGGAAATCATGTAACCAACCTATTAAGGTCGGACCTCCGCCTATTAGTTAGGTGTGGACTGATTCTCAGGATATCTTTTGTGTATCAAGAAAGGATCTGTCAGTTCTGTGTACAGAGCATAAGTATTCAATATGGAATTAGCGATCTGTTAAATCCGTGGGCCCGTGGTACACTGTAGAAGTGAGTTCTAAGTGTTATTTAGAGATTGCTAATTAATACGTCGACGAGATTATACCTAAGGAGATTTGACGTTTATATCTGTATCTCTAGTTTAATCCGGATACCTGTGACGAAGAGATTATACGTATGCAATGACCTCGACTTATATAGTTCAGCGAGTTTATCCATGGTCGTCATAATTTACGGGTCGATAGATTATGAACACGAAATTGGATTTTGTGACGGATATACCTGAACTTAGAGTCTCACATAATGAAATAAACTCGTAGAGCACTATGGCGAATTTTATGAGTAATATTGATTATTCATAAATCATTTAACGGTTAAACGAATAAATACATGCAAATGGGGCATTTCGGTCATTTCTTAATTAATGTTTATTTATATTTAATACATGATTTAATTAAATACACATTAATTATTTATCAAAATATGATTTTTTACACATGTCATTAATATATATGTATTTATTATTTAATGTAAATAAAATACATATGTATTGATATTTATATTAATTAATTATTTGATTATTTAATTGTTAAATAATTAACTAATAAAAATAAAAATATCAAAAGTCATCATTTGCATGATTAATGGCTTGATGTAAGTGGTTACATATGGCAAGTTACTTTATGATTGTAGTCAACAAATGCAACAAGTAACTTCAGCTTTAATTGATAAGATTAAATAAAGCACAAAATGACCAAATTCCCCTCTTAGGGTTTTGGCCAAGGCATCCAACATATATAAAGTAATTTATTTCATTTTGCTTTATTAAGTTAAGTTTTCAAGAACACAAAATAGAAAGCTTGAGAGAAAAACAAAGTGCTAACGAATAAATACAATTAAAAGCTTGAAAATAAGGTATTTGCTTAATTTCTTTTAATTGGAAATTGTTTCTATTGCTCTATAGCTCAACATATGATGTGAGTTTGTTTTTCCTTCTATTGAATTTGTGTTGAGAAGCTTGGATGCTTAAAATTGGATATATGCATGTGTAGTAATTTAAAGTAAGCTTATTTAGTGTAAATAAGGCTTATTATAGTCATTAGATGACTTGATGATATTCTAAAATTGTTAGGTCACTCAATAATGACCTATAAATGTTCTTGAGTTATTTCAAACTGATGAGACTTGTTCGATGTTGGATAGCTTGGATTAAAGTGTGAATATAAAGTAATTTTGGTTCATTTTGGTTAATTTGATTAATTAGCAAAATTAGGGTTTATGTCTAAATCAAAATTTGGGCTTTTCATATATTGAATGTATTTTGATGTATATTAGATATTTAGATGTACAAATTATTTTGGTAGTGATTGTAAATCATCTAACCTTTTAATTGACAAATTACGACTAAAATTATCAAAATGCAAAAATTTCATAATTTGTGGGGTTCTCGGCAATTGTAGGATATTAGTGCAAAAATCTGATTTTTCAGATTTATGTGATTAAAATAAATTAGTTTATTTTAATTACCCAAGAAAAATCAACAAAATCGGAAAAAAATTATTTTTTGCGTTCCGCTGCACTACCCGATTAAACCGCAAATAACCCCAACACAACAATAGTGACATTACCTTGTTACAATCCACTTCTGCATCAATCGCCAACAGGTGCATTTCTTGGTTTTATCTAAAGTTTTATATATGTAATACAACAAAAATCGATATGTCCTATTAACATTCTTCCTAGTCCTATTAACATTCTGCCTAATTAAAGTAATTAAAAATGCTGAGATCAAGTTAATAAACATAATTTTAGCATTTCAAATTCACATACTCCCAAGTCTTCTTCCACTGGTAAACTATGAATTTGATTAAAATGGAATGTAACTCTTTAACTTAACATGACTTACTATAATACTTCTACTTACTATAATACTTCTATTCCTTATTCCAGAAGAAAAAAAAAAAAAAAACACTTTGTTTTGATTCTGATTGGGACACAAACTTATTAAAAAATAAAACTGAGTTGGAACCACCTTTAATCAGAGTTATATATTCTATCATATCATACCAAATAAAGTTATACATATATCTATATATGCTTTTTCAGGTGAAAATAAAAAAATGACCTCCATTAATCAGAATAGCAAAAAGACAAACTGTGTTGGAACCTATAAAATTTAAGCGCCGATTAATCGATACTTAATCACAGATCGCTATTTGAGCGATCTATCTAATCGATTTTAACCGTTTTAAACCAATGTTAAAATTCGGTTAATTTTGACTAATTAATCTGACTAATTTCAAATTCTCAAAAACGTTTGATTTCAATTTTATTTTATTTTATTTTTTTCAATATTTTTTTAAGGTTTTGATTGATGATTTTGTGTGAAAAATAAAATGACTTCATTAGAAATGATTAAAAAGCGTGAAATTATGTTTTGATTTAAACGAATTACTATCATGATAATAACACAAGTATTATTTATTTATTAAATTTCTTAAATAAGGATAAATGTTTTTATTTGTATCAAAACGATTTGCGGTACATATTAATTTGATTAAAGATTCTTAAATTATTTAATCTTTTTGTTATCATAAATGTATGATTTTTAGGAGGGGGTATATCATGTGCCGGGTGTATATGCCTTCTCTCTCACAGCAGGCGGGCCCCACACGGCACATAATATAATTTTCGGATTTTTAGAAGATCTTGAGAGATGGATTTTAAAATTTTTATTCTCAATCATGCGAAATGTCAATTTTATCATTACCAATTAATTTATGATTAATTCTTGATTGATCACTCAAACGGCTCTTAGAGCAATTTGTTGTTGATTTTAGATTAAACTGCTAAAGTTGGAACCGCATTCAATCAAAAGTTATATACTATCATATCATATCCCGAAAAAAAAATTACTCTTTTCAATATATGTTTTTCAGGTCAACTTAAAGAACGACCTTCATTAGTCAGAATAGCAAAAATGACAAAATTCCGCCGTGCAAATAAATCAAAAAAAAAAAAAACAAAGATTGTTATATATGGGACTAAATATCACGTCATTATTATTACCAAATTAACCAATGACCAAAAAAAAAAAAAAAAAAAACCAATATATAATTTTAATGAATGATCCCTTAAAATGGTTCTATCCGGACTTTCTTAAGATGAGAAGCAGTACAAATCTGACGAGCTAGCTGACAAATGGATAGATAAGAAAAATGGAAGTGTATAAAACATTATACAAAGACGAGAACATATTTTTAGCAAATAGGCCAGACAACAGGCCATCTCTATCAGCGCTGAGCCGCTCATAAAGTCTCCTGGCCCCTCTATGCATGACTTCGATTTTGGTGGTTATTATTATTTTTTTTTTTTTTAACCTTGGAAACTCGCCGTAAAACTACCAATTCGGACTTAAATTGAGTAAATAAAACTCTCGACTATCCCTAAACTCTTATATGAAATATAATCATGAACTCGATTCCTGACCGTCAAATCCTAAATTATTACCACCAAATCACACTATTTGAGACCAATTTTAGTTGAGACCAATTTTAGTTGTTACATTCGCAGGAAACTTCAAGGAAGTTTCGGGGTTGGTAAAGTATAAATTAGAATTTAATAATTGCCGGCGTATTATGGAAGCTATACTTTATTTTCAATTTCAAACTCTTAACGGCCACGCAAAACCCACCAACTGAAATTCCAATTTAACTTAAAAGACCAAACACCAAAACTACCCCTATCAAAGCTTTTCATTTATTCGACTGCCCCAATTCAAGAATATGGTCCTTTCAAATAATTTCATTTACCTTTTTTTAGATTCTCTATTTCCAAGGTAATTTAAAAAGTTCAGTTATACTGTATGACCCATCCAGACCAAAAAAAAGGGGGCAGTTACAGTTATGTGTTTTAAATTTTAGAATCTTAAGTGAGCTTTTAGAAAGAAAAAAAATTTCCCTCGTGATAAGAGATTTTTTTTTCACCGTAAAGTGAGTCCCTAATAAAAATAAAAATTATGTGTTGATGATTCTATTTTATTAACATTTGCCAGGTCAGCATTGCAAAGTGTCTGCCGTTACGTGGCAGGAGTTTATTGGATACTAAGCTGAGCTGCTACTAATGAGTGACAAAAACAGCTGGAAAAAATGCAGCCGAGCGTCATCTCCGATGCGGCGATTATTTCTAAATCGTTAGATTAAACCCCTGTTTGTTTCCCGAGTTAAAAAAAAAAAAATTGAAAACAGTATGAATTATTGGTTTCTCCTTCTACTTTGGTTGCCGAGAAAATAGATTTAAGAGGGAAAGAAAATAATGAAAGGAAAGGAATGGGAGTGAAAGAGGAGAGAGGACCTGTATTTTGAGTTTTCTCTTCTCGGCCTCGGAACGCCTATCGAGATCGGCGACCATACGGAACCTTCTACGGCGGTTCTTGACGATAGTGACTGCAGATCTCCACCGTCGCAAGGCTTCCTCCGACGGATTCTTGTGCTCCACATCGAAGTCTTTCAAGTTAAAAAACTTGTCCATTTTTTTCCAACGCTCTAAAAAGTTTTAAGACAGACTAGTAAGTGGGACTGGGAGGAGATAAGCATCACACTGGCTTTTAACGAGTCCAGCATTTATTAAGAATATTGTTTTTTCCCTCTATAAAATGATTAGATATTGTCCGTGTCTATGGTACGATATTACAGAATTTATTATTGTCCTAGATTTTATAATGAAAATATTATGTTTTTTTTATTTGTTTTGTAATTTTCAGAGAAATTCTATAATAAAATGATTTTTTTTTTATTTGGTAACTTACAATTATCATTTTTAATGAGAATTTATAATGAAATGATTCTATATCTACCATTAGATTATAATGAAATGACATAAACAGTCAATTAAGTCACATAAACATAAGTCTTTGTATACATTATCTCTCTTAATCGTAATTATTAATTATCTTATCTTTAACCCGCGCTATTGTACTTTATAATATAGAGATTATTATCTTTTTTAAAATATATTATTTTTTTGATTTAATTATTTTATTTCTTTATTTTACTTTATAATTTAATTATTTAATTATTTTATTTTATATTTTGATTTATTTCTTTTATTTTTTCTCCTATTTATTTTTTCTTTATATTTATATTCTATTCTCTTTTACTTATTTAATAAATCTTATATATATAATTTTATTTATTTAATTTTCTTTTGATTCTTTATTAATTTATTTAACACTATTAATGTATGATATAAAATGTTTTATTTTATGTTAGTAATAATTTTTCATTTATGACTAAAGTGATTATATATGTATAGCTTGCTTACAAATATTTTTTTCAAATAAAAATCTTCTTAGATCAATCCTGTTTTAGCCATGTTCAAAGAAAAATACATATAAAAATATTCAAAAAATACATAAAAATATATAAAAACACAAATTTTAATTTATGTTACCTCTAAAGTCTCATCCTAAAACACTTTGTGATATATACATTACTTCGTATTACAATATGATAAATAAAGTAGAAAAAATAAATTTAATAAATAAAATATATAAAGAATATTAAATAAATAAAGTCAAAGAAAGATATTAAAATATTAAAATAGATGAATTTAATTAATAAGATTAAAATAACTAATAAATAAACCAATAAATATATATATATATATATATATATATATATATAGTGTTAGGGAGGGGAAAAAGCCGGCCTCAAATTAGTAAGTGTTCGTACAAAATTGCTTGGTGCACTACTTCTACTACTAGTTCCCAGTAAGTGAATGAAAGTCCCAATGCGGTCAAAGAAGGAGATAGTATATCATGTTTTGGGTGTATATGTCATCTCTCTCACAGCAGTTGGGCCTCACACAATTGTGGGGCACAGCTGCTGTGAGAGAGATGACATATACACCCGAAACATAATATAATTTTTCTCAAAGTAGAGCCTAATTATTTATTTGTGGTCTAGAAAGTCTCGAGTCCAGTAGCCATATTGATTGTCATGAGATTTTTGGTATAAGATTTTTAATACCGATTAAAATTTCAAATCGGGTTTAAAGATAGTTTTTTTTCTCAAAAAGATTTTTCATTTCGAATCTTGAAATATTTTATCTAAAAAATCTCAAATCTGAATCAGAATTTGGATCTCAAACCATTAAGTTGCGGTTAAATCGGAAAAAAAAAATGTTATCAATAAATCAGTGCTAATTTTGTTCAAAAAAATGATTAATCTTAACAAAAAATGTATTAATTAAAGATGTGTTTACTTCATGTAATGGGGAATTGGAACGTATGTTAGTTTTGAATTGATTAAATAGTTAAATGGAATCTCATTCACATGTGACAGTTGGGAATAGCACTCACGTTCTTTGAAATCACACATTTATGCTCTTAATATATTTATTAAATTCCAACATTGTTCCTTTTATTTAAATAATAATAATAATAACTTAATCTGCCGCTAACATATCGAGTTCCCATTCCCACGGGATTTTTAACATCTCTATTGACGATACTAATTGTTAACAGACGAAAATCTCCACCATAGAACGAAATCGCCCTGAGACTAAAGAAAGAGCGAAGGGAAAAAGGGCGATAAAGAGCGTGGGTCGATCGGACCAGCGGTTAGGACGAAAGCCCATGATGCGGTTACGTTTAGGACGAGAACCCATGATACGGTTACTTCCACGATCATGGCAGTTGGACAATTTTCCTCCACAACCAAGCAGTTGAAACACGCAACTCAACGGTTACAGGCACGATCCAGCAACTGCAAGAAGATACTGGAACCGCTTAAAACGGTTGACAAACTTCACTATAAAAGCTTATCTATGCCAAGAGAGAAAAGCCCGATCAAATGAAGACTCAAATGAGTATAGTTTTATTTTTGATTTCTTAGATTGTAATCTTAGGACTGTAACTTGTGTGTTTGCGCCCCTTGGAGGCTTATTCACTTAATCAAACACATCTTGCTGGGACATTGTCTCATGAGGTTTGAACCTTACACGCTCTTCCTTCTTCACGCATAAAAATTGCACAAATAGTTTTTGGCGACCACAGTGGGAGAATTGGTGTAAAGAGTGGAGATGCCTCCAAAAAGAAACGCTCAAACTGGCTCAACTGCGGAGGAATGAGGACTGGAGCAAACCAACCAGCCCAACGTTCCAGCCATAGTGGGTCAATTCGAGGGGTCTGGCATATGCTAATCGGTACGAATCTATGAGAGAACTCAGCCCTAACGCGGTGCGCGCGTTGTTCGGTGAATTCACACAGGATGTTGTCGAACAGGTTAGGTTTCAAAATGCGCATGTCATAGATAAATTCGTGTCAACTACCAATTCGCATTATGAAAACATGGCTAAACATCTAAGCTCGATGAATGAATTAATGGCCAAATGTGTAAACGGCGGGACGGCGCTGCCGTGGACTACGCCCCTCCCTGCGGCGAGCAGTCAGGAGGCTAGTCCTACTAATGTTCCTCCACAGGGGACCAACATCCCTACGGTTCTCAAGGGAGGAATAAGTACTGGAGGCAATGGCCCACAATTAGGGCCGAATATACACCAAGGGCCAAATATGGCACAAAATGAAGTGGTGTTGCCTCAGGGTGTCCAGGTTTCTCAGGGGCAGAATCATGATTATGTCCCACTTTTAAGAGGACCGCAGCCACCGCCCATAGCTATGTCATTTAATGGCAATGATATGCTAAGGGAGCAAATGACCGAGATCCTTCAAAACCAATTTGGTCTAGGCATGCGGCCAATTCGGCCAAGATATCGGAAGCCGTATCATGATTGGGTCGATGTGGCCTATCCTTGGCCTAGAAACTACAAGATACCAGATTTTTCCCTCTTTACGGGGTCTGGGGAAGTTTCTACCATGGAACACGTAGGACGATTTACCCTCCAGTGTGGGGAAGTCAATGATTTCCACAAACTAAGATTATTTCACGGATCACTGTCAGGGGTGGCTTTCTCCTGGTATGTCAGTCTACCGGCCAATTCGGTAGAAAGTTGGCAGCAGATGGAGCAACTGTTTCATGCGTAATTTTAAGGCTGAATCTGAAGTGGCCTTAGCCGATTTGGCAAACCTAAGACAATTGCCAGGAGAATGGGCCGATACATTTTTACAACGATTTAAGGTAGCCCGAGGCCGATGTTACGTGCCTTTGCTCGAAAAAGAATTTGTGAGGATCGCTCAAGGTTGCTTAAATCTCGATCTAAACAAGAAGTTTCAGGATCGCGAGTTTTAGGACCTTCCCCAACTCACCCCTAGTGTGGTGCGTTACGAGCGATTATTACGAGAAGAGGAGCAAATGAAAAATTCGAGCAAAGTGACATATTATAGGAATATCGACTATGAAATGGGTGAAGTAAACACTGACTCGGCTGATTTATGTTTGGCCGAATTGGTTAAACGGAAACCGTACGTTTGTAAGACGTGGGCGGAACCCCAAGCGAGTGAAAAGAATGATAAAAAGAGCAGGAACTTCTCCTTTGATATTACTAAAGTCGATGCTATATTTGACCAGTTGTATAAGGACAAGCAAATTAGCTTGAGCGACAGACATACGTTGCCAACAGCCGAGCAAATCGATAGTAAAAGATATTGTAAGTGGCACAATGCATCGTCTCATACAACTAATAATTGCCTTGTTTTTCGTAATGTCTTACAGGATGCCATAGAATCCGGACGAATTACGTTCGAGAAAAAAATGGCAGTGGACAGCGACCCATTTCCAAAATCGGTGGGGTTGAACATGATCAATCCAAAACGTGCCAAGATGAACCTGCCGAAAGTCAAATTAGTGCTAGACGAAGGACAGCACCGTCATTGTCCAAGCGCTCTGGAAAGGATTAAGGCACCTTCAGAGCAAGGAGACCAGCAGAACATTTCTATTCGATGCAAGAACGACATGGAATGGATGAAAGAGTTAGAAGACACTTGCGAAAGGCTTGCAAAGAGAAAGCCATCATCATGGCAGCCCCGGACCTTCGCCCCAAGGTTCTATGGGGAGAATTCAAATTTCGTCCAGAATGTAAGGACGTTCAGGCTGAAAATTAATCGGCCCAATATTTGGCATTCGTACCAAAAGCCACACTCGGGTCAGCGGCCAGGCAGGAACTATCCCTCTGTAGACGAAATGACAAGGACGCAGTTGAGGCGGCACCAAAGGAATTATGATCGTTTGATGCGTCGACAAGGTGAAACGAAGGCCACCACAGGCGGTAGCCCTCGTACCACAGAGAAAACAGAAGTAAATAAAAAAGGGGTGACGATAAAGAAGGAACGGTGATAAGTTGCGACGAACACACTAAATTCGGCAGACCGAAACAGGACGAAACAGATGATGAAGAGCCGCATATCGTCATTCAGTTTGGCAGTATGCCGCCAGTGGTGGCTAATCATTACCTATTGCCTGGGAAATTCAGGAGAGATAACAATTGGGAAACTGGAACAAGCGAGGACGTTTATGAGGGTGACGAAACTGAATTTGCAGCGCTCTCAATCACAGACAGGGAAGCTGAAGATGAAGAGATGACCGATGTAGAAGAAGAATTAGACATCAAAACCGAATCAATGAGAAGGGGGATTTCACAGAATCCGCTTCTCAGAGAATTATATGAAGTCGGTAATCCTGCAGTCGGGACATTGGGATAAGATTTGGGACGATATTTGTTCCTTGTTTTGTATGGGACGCCTAAGGTAAAATTGACCCTCACCAGAGCCGAAAAGCGGAGATTGACTGTCAATCATGTCTCTCAGGATTCACCAGCCACGTTGCCACCTCCCAGATGGGACATGGAAGAGGAGTCGCCACAAGTTGAGGGCGATCAAGCAATGGAAATAGGTTTATCAGGGAGAGTGTTTTTCCCGAAGCCACCAACACAAATGACAAAGCACATGCGGTCGTTGTATGTAAAGGCAAAGGCTAACGGGATACCTGTCACCAAAGTACTAATTGATAACGGGGCGGCCATTAATGCAATACCAGTTAGGATGTTAGGACATTTGGCAAAGTCCGAAGAAGACCTTCTCCCTACCGAAGTGGTGCTTACCGGCTTTAATGGAGGGGCGACGACAGCAAAATGAGTTATTCCATTGGACCTGCAAGTGGGAAGTACTACGAAGACAGTGGTATTTTTCATCATAGATGGGTCAACCACATACAATATGCTCCTGGGACGAGACTGGATTCACGGCAGCCGATACATCCCTTCATCCCTTCATCAATGCCTGGTTTTCTGGAACCAAAGGGACGAAGTGGAGATAATGCATGCCGACAATAAGCCTTTCGCTGTGGAGACAAACTCGGCCGAGTACTTCATGTACGAAGGGAACTATGGGCCGACCAGAGTTTTGAATAAAGGGGAAAGCCCGACCATTGTGGCACAGAATGACGAGCCTTACCACGCTGGGTTGCTCGACGATTTGTTTGCACAGACGAGACCAACCACAGTGATCTTTGGGAAACCAACACATAACGGTTCGAATGAAGTACGGCCAGAATAAGGAGCAAGCCGCTCTTGCGGCCTCCAAGGCCAATTTATTGGCCTATATGATGGAGCGAAGAAATGAGGACGAAGCGCAAGCCGCTATTTCGGCTTTAAGAGGTAAATTGCTGGCACACCAGACGGAGGACAAAATAAAAGAACTATGTGGAGTGGACTACTTGATGGAAGGAGAAGAATCAAAGGAAGAAGAGTTCGCCCTGAATGGACGACGCAAGATAAACATCTTAAGAGGACAAGATGCTTTGGACGAGGTAAATCTGGGGAATGAGCATGATAGGCGCCTAACTTACGTCAGCAAGGAATTGGAGCCCCAGGTACGTGAAAAGTTAGTTAGTTTGTTGCAAAGATACAATGATTGTTTTGCATGGGACTACAATGAGATGCCTGGCTTAGATAGGACGTTGGTAGAACATAGGCTGCCAATCATGCCAAGCCATAGGCCTCACAGGCAGCCTCCCCGGAGGTTTACGCCTAATGTCATGCCTGATATTAAGAAAGAAGTTGAAAGACTGTTAGAGGCAAAATTCATTAGGACGACCAGATATGTGTAGACCCGGCCACGGTTCGGTTCGGAACCGGAACCGAACCGGAACCGAACCGGTTGGAACCGGAAGGTTCCGGTTCCAACCGGTTCCGGAACCGAACCGGAATGGGACCGGTTCGGTTGGGGTTCCACCCCAACTCGAACCGGTCCGAACCGGTGGAACCGTACGGTTCCACCGGTTCGGACGGTTCCAACCGGAACCGTTCGGTTCTGGTTGGAACCCTAAGGCCCCCAACGGCTAGTAGCCGTTGGGGGCCTTATTAGTTATTCCCCCAACGGCTACTGCCGTTGGGGGATGAAGGGAGCCGTTTGGCTCCCTGCCAAACGGCTCCCTGCCAAAAAAAATAAAAATAAATAAAATTATAAAATTTTTTTTATTATATAAAATAAAAATTACTAATGTACCCCTAATAACGGTAATAAAACGGTTATATTTAGGGGCATTTTTGGTATCAAAAAAATTCTAAAATTCTATAAATAGGATTCATTTTTCATAATTTCATCACACCAATTTCTCAACTCTCTCATTTTCTATAAATCTCTTATTCTCAATCTTACTTCAATACAATTCTCTTATTTTAGTTGTTAATTAATTTGTTATCACATTCGGCATTCGCATCGCAATTATTCAAATGGCAAGCTCATCCGAGAACATAATGTCAAATATGCCAACCCAAGAGAGCGGCCCTAGTGTCAGTGCACAATCACGGAGAAGAGAAGTTAAGGCTCGGTCCTCGGATATTTTCAAAATTCATTTTAATTTGGAACACCTAGAAGATGATTCACAACGAGCAGTTTGCAACTATTGTGGGGTTATCTACAAATTTTCAGGTGGATATGGCAATATGATCAAGCACATGGAAAAACATCATCCGGTTGAATTTGGCATTGATACGACGCAAACTCAAATGGCCAGGTACGCATCATCAAGTAGAGGTACGAGTGCTTTAGATTTATTTAAATATTCTGATGCAAAAAATAGAGAGGAATTTGCGAAATTAACTTGTATGGCACATCTTTCTTTAAGCTTTGGTGAAAAACTTCATTTTACTAATTACGTGCATAATGCTTTAAACCCTTCTGCATGTAGAATGACTCGAAACACAACAAAACGTCATATTTTTAAATTATACAAAGATGGTAAAATTATTTTAAATGAAATATTTAAAGAGATGAAAGGTCGTATTTCTGTATGTTCTGATATTTGGAGTGATCATTGGCAAACACATTCATACATGGGTGTGACTTGTCATTGGATTGATGCATCATTTACCATGCAAAAACGACTAATTGCATTTAGAGTTTTTGATGACCAACATACTGCACATAATATTTATAGAATGATGAAGGTAATTTTTGATGAATATGGTTTAGGAGAAAAAATTTTAACAATTGGATTTGATAATGCATCTGCAAATACTGCATCCATCAATGATTTAAAAGAAATATGTCAACCAAATTTAGGGGGTCGGTTTTTTCATATTCGTTGTACATGTCATGTCCTCAACTTATGTGTGCAAGACGGTCTAAAATTATTATCACCTTTCCTTGATTCCAATTAAAACGGCATTTAACTGTATTTGGTCATATTCTCAAATTAGGAGAGAATGGACCAAGTTTTGTAAAATAAATGGTATTAAACCGATTAAATTTTCAAGAGATGTTCCAACACGTTGGAATTCTACTTATTTTCTTTTATGTCAAGCATTTCAATACAAAGATGCATTATGTAGTTTTTTTTCTCAACATGTTCAAAATATCACACTTTATCCTAGTCAATGGGATATTTGTGAAAAAATTTTAGATATTTTAAAAGTTTTTAATGATGCTACTTTAGTTTTTAGCGGCGTTTATTATCCTACAGCACATTTATTTCTTCTTGAGAGTTTAAATATTGTTGGCACTCTCGATGAGCATGTTGACAGTAGCGATCCTAATGATATTGTTTTGTTAGAAGCCATTACTGTTATGAAGGTAAAATGGTTAAACTATTTTAGAGAAATTCCTTTACTTTATCTTATTGCTGCTGTTTTTTATCCTAGATTTAAATTAGAAGGTTTGAGTGGTGCTTTACAAGCTTATTATGGTTATTAGGAATATTAGATGAAATTGACATTACTAGATTAATGACGAAATTAAGAAATGATTTAATTGAGTTATTTAATGATTATATTGTAAGATATAACTTAGGAACATTAGGTCAATCTAGTAGTAGCGAACCGGTAATTCAAACAAGACTTAGCGCAGGGGATTGTTGGTTATTGCAACGAAATAAAAAATCTAGGGATACGACAACTAATAACCCTGAATTAGATAATTATTTATCTACAAATTTTGAGTTTTCTAATGAAAGTTTATGCAGTAAAAATTTTAAAATCCTTGAATGGTGGAACCGGCATCAAAATATATATCCTGTTTTATCTATTATTGTTAAAGAGATCTTGGCAGCACCTATTTCCACCGTTGCGGTTGAGCAAGCCTTCAGCTTGGGAGGTAATATATTGGAAGCTAGGCGATCTTCATTACATCCAAGCACTCTAGAAGCAACAGCTTGTGTGGATGATTGGACTCGAGCTGATCTGAGACAACAAGAAGATGCCCCCGATGATTGTGAAGATTTGTTCGATAATGCTTCTGCAACAAGTGCAAGCGGAACCGGAGCCGAAGGATCAACCGATAAATGATGATTGATAATTGTAAAATTATAATTTACAAAAGGGGATATGTCTAAAAGACTAAAACTTGTAATGGAACTACGTGAGCTTTGATTCCTCTCACCCTTGGAGGATACGTAGGCAACTTAAATATTTAAAAAATTTAAGCTCAAGCTCTTCAATGTAATAAAATTTTTTTTTAAATTTAATCTTCATCTCATTTTTTTTTATTTAAATTAATCAAAAAAAAAAAAAATTAACCGAACCGAACCGGAACCGAAAGGTTCGGTTCCGGTTCGGTTTTCGGTTCCGGTTCCACACTTGTGGAACCGGTAACCGGCCGGTTCGGTTCGGTTCCGAACCGGAACCGAACCGCCGGCCGGGTCTAGATATGTGGAATGGTTGTCAAATATTGTCCCAGTTAGAAAAAGAATGGAAAGATAAGGATCTGTATAGATTTCAGAAATTTAAACCTGGCAACACCAAAGGATCAATATCCAATGCCAAAAGTAGATTCCCTAGTGGATTCCACGGCGGGGTATCAAGTATACTCGTTTATGGTAATGTATAACATGAGTTGTATGTACACAATGACACAGAGGTCCATAGATGCCCAAGCTGGGTGTGTATTAATGGCGGTCGGCATGTCATTCTGGTGAAAAAAACTGGTGCCACTTATCAGCGGGCCATGAACTTGATCTTTCATGACATGATTGGCGAATTCGTAGAAGTCTATGTAGACGATATAGTGGCTAAATCCGTGACTATAGACGAACATTTTGGCCATTTAGCAACGGCCTTCGAACGAATGAGAAAGTTCAAACTAAGAATGAACCCTGCCAAATGTGCTTTCGGGGTGTGCGCAGGAAATTTCCTAGGGTTTCTAGTGCACCAACGGGGAATTGAGATCGACGCCAATAAGTCTCAGGCGATCACCGAAGCTATGCCACCCCGAAATAAAAAAGAGTTGCAGAGGATTTACGGCAAATTAACTTCTTAAGGCGATTCATCTCCAACTGTGTAGGGAAAACAAAAGTGTTCTCCTCCTTATTAAAGCTAAAAGGCGAAGACGAATTCGTCTGGACCGAGGAACATCAACAAGCATTTGACAGCCTGAAGAAGTACTTGTCACAGCCACCGGTGATGGTACCTCCAGTGCCAGGAAAGCCAATAAAGTTGTACATAACGGCTGAAGAGCAGTCCATAGCTGGGATGATCGCGCAAGATGACGACATGAACATTGAGAGAGCCATTTACTATATTAGCAGACAATTGCTGAATTATGAATGTAACTATTCTCCCATGGAGAAATTATGTTTGGCTTTTTACTTCACATGTACTAAATTACGAGCCTACCTTAGGCCGAATATAGTGTACTTGATTACAAGAATTAATATAATAAAGTACATGTTTTCTCGTCCCATCTTGCATCAAAGAGTTGGTTTTTGGTCACTATCACTTTCATAATTTGATATACGACATGAACCCCAAAAGGCCGTTAAAAATCAAGCCTTGGCCGATTTTTTGGCCGACCATCCATGTCTGAGCACGATAAAAGAAATAGAAATGGATCTGGACGAATGCAGTCTGAAACCATGGACGATGTATTTCGACGGATCCAGCACAATGAAGGGAGCTGGAATAGGATTAGTCATGGTCAGCCCGTTGGGTGAATCTTTCTGATTCTTAGTCAAGTTGACCGAATACTGTTGTAGACAACAGAAATGGACAACGCATGCTGTTCTAGACTCAGGGCCTAGTTGGGAGTACGAAATAACATGGAGTCGCCACCCAGTGTGAACCGGGAAAATGAGATTTAAGGCCGCACTCACCCCTCGCAAGGGAAGACCTCAAACCGTTGGGTTCGGAATGGTCCCTTACTTATGTCGTTTGTAATGAATGGATTTGTGCAATATTAACCAAGTCTACTCAACATACATATTGGCCAAAATAACCTAGTCTAATTTGCATGCTTCGAAAGTAAAATCTCATAACATAAAATAAACATGTGGCCAAGGAATTCAGCCGTTTTCAATGTAGGACCTCGCATACCCGGTTGGACGTATTCCACGTCAACCGAGTACGCCGTGTCCGGAACAACAGAATATAACAAATGGTGCCCTCAGGTCTTACCTTTTTAGTCGATTTCCGGGAGTGCGTTTCACGATGCCGGAAGGGATGTCGTTTTGACTGTTTTCACTGGTTCGCTATTTTGCTGTTTTCTCAGGTCTACTGTTTCCACTGTTTCTGTTGTTTTCACGGGTCTTCTGTTTCCGCTGTTTTCGCTGTTTTCACTCGCGGTTTCCGCTTGCTGTTTTCTCTATTTTCTCAGTGTTTTAACTTGCAATTTTCTTTGTTTCACTCGTCATTTCCGGGCTATTTTTTGGACGATTTTCTGGAGGATTTGAGGGCCGTTTGTGGGAGTCATTCACATGCATGGTGCTCGGCTTGAAGCTTGTGGCAGTGTGTGCGTAGGTAAGGGTGTGGGCTCGGCTAGGCTAGGGGTACTCAGTCAGTTTGAAGGGAATGAGGCTCGGCAGTTGGCAGTGAGCTACATGTTTCAGGGGGAATTTACGTGAGGTTCAGAGCTGGTTCAAGGCTATGAAGGGTGCTTGTGGTGTTAAGGAGCGATGTGAAGGCTTAGGGCGTGTGGGGCAGTCATGAAGACTTAGAGGCAGTGAAGGGCTTGGGCGTGAAGGTTTGGTGCTCGGTTGGTGTGTTTGCCGAGAGTGGATGCACTGGTCTGTTTGATCTCCTTGAAGCCGAGAAGAAGATGATGAACAGTGTTGATGCCGTGGGATGATCAAGATCCAGGGAGCCAAGTTGATGATGATTGAGGTTTAGTTGAGAATAGTCGAGGGTTCAGTGAGAGAGAGGGCTGCCGAGAGGTTCCAAATGATGAGTCCAGTGAGGGATGGTGATGTACTGAGTCAGTCAGTGATGGTTGTTGTGTTGAGAATAGTCGAGGGTTCAGTGAGAGAGAGGGCTGCCGAGAGGTTCCAAATGATGAGTCCAGTGAGGGATGGTGATGTACTGAGTTCAGTGATGGTTGTTGTTAATGAAGGAAGAGATGAGGTTCACGTGGCTGCTGCATGCGGTGCTCGGCAGTGGTTGCATGAGGTGCCGAGCTGATCAGTTCTGCCGAGAAGATGAAGATGTGTTGCTGGATCAAGTGGTTCGTGGAGTTTCTTGGTTTGAAGACAGTGGCTAGGGTTCTCGGTACTGCAGGGGCTGTTGAATCTTTTGGGTGGAGGTCGTCTTGAGTGATTATATATGCGTGAATTTGTGGGAGGCAGATGGCTAGTTTAGGTGGTTGTGTTGAGGACGCAAATTGGGGCTGGTCTGGGCTGTTTTATTGCATGAAGAGAGTGAGGCTGAGTGTGCTCATGGAGTGTGCGTGACTGAGGGAGATAATGGAGAAGATTGGGAGGATGATTGAGGCAAATAATGGAGTTAATTCCGTGATTGATGGAAGAGGATGATTGAGGTGAGCTTTTTGGTGAGTGATAGGGTTTGTTGAATTTTTGGGAGAGGAAATGGCGTGATGGAGGGAAAATAATGGAGTGTGGGGTTGTTTTTTTTTTTGTTGGTTTTGTTTGGGAATAGGCGTGTGGGGTTGAAAGAAAATTTGATGTGTGTTTTTGTTTTGGGTTGGTTGGTTTCACGTGAATGAGGGGGAATTATTTGGTGTGTTTATTATTTGTTTATTTGTTTTCTTGTTTGTTAGTGTTTGTTTGATTGGTTTTATTTTTAATGGTTTGATTTAGTTTGAATTTATTTAATTGGTTGGTGGCTTTTATATTTGCATGGAAGTTGAAGGGTCACAAGCATGGAAAGTTAGGGAGAGAGGATACGTTAAAAAAAAGAGCGAGGATAAGGTTTCGGGCGGAGGATGATTTTGAAACGGAAATACGGCGAACAAACCCTAAGCAAAACGAGTGAATTAAATCCATCAAAATGTCAATTCCTGACTTTTCCCTTCCGTTGTCCGTTTCCCGCGACTCCCGCGACTTAAAAGGTGGTGCCTCCGTACGAGGCTCATCATTGGGCTGGTATGCAAAAATGCAATGCCTACAACTGCACTAATAACCAGGCCGAATATGAAGCCTTGATACTTGGGCTAGAGATGCTCCTCAATATGGGAGTAACCCATGCATCCATCAAAGGAGATTCGCAGCTGGTAATTCAACAAGTGATAGGAGCTTTCAAATGTCAAAGCCCATCAGTAATGGCATTATTAGACGTGGCCAAAGAATTAGTAGAACGATTTGATCACGCTGAATTGGAGTACATTCTGAGGGCGAAAAACGAATTGGCCAATAGCTTAGCCCAAGCAGCCTCCGGATATAAACAGACAAACATAGGTAGGGTATACATGAGCGAAGAGGTTGAGCCAGTCCTCATGAGGCGAGCTAAAGATACGGACGCCATGGTTATCGAAGCCGAAAAAAGGGACGATTGGAGAAACGAAATCAAGACATTCCTAAAGCAGCCCGAAGCAGGGAAGGATCAAAAGCTAAAACTTAAAGCTTTGAACTATATAGTATCATGAGATGTGCTATATAAGAAACGACAAGATGGGTTGTTGTTGAAATGTGTAGGGCCATCTGAATCCAAAACTATCATGGCCGAAGTGCATGAAAGCAGTTGTGGGGGTCACCAAGCCGGGGTAAAGATGAGATGGTTGATTGTACGAAGCGGCTATTATTGGCCAAAGGTGGGAGAATCGTGCACCTCATATGCCAAATGATGCATTGCTTGTCAGAAGCACATACCTATTCAGAGGGCTCCAGCAACTGAGATGGTCCCAGTCATTAAACCATGGCCGTTTATGGGATGGGCGATAGACTTGATAGGGAAGATTTATCCTGCATCGAGTAAGAGGCATACTTTCATCGTCGTTGCCACTGACTTCTTCACTAAATGGGTGGAAGCCATCCCAGTTGTTGAAATCTCCCAAGAGCAGATCATCAAGTTCATAAAGGAACATATAATTCACCGATTTGGTATACCACAGACAATAATGGTATATCATGGTACTCTTCACTTAAACGGTGAAAAGGTAAAAGAGTTCCTGGGCGAATACGGAGTCCGATTAGTGAACACTACCCTCTATTACCCTCAGTCAAATGGTCAAGCATAATCGACCAACAAGACCCTTAAAGGATTGATTCGGAAAATGGTGACAGACAATGCCAGGCGGTGGGATGAATATTTGAGTCAAGCTTTATGGGCCTATAGAACATCGCCGCGAACAAGTACTTCGGTGACGCCGATCCAATTAATGTATGGTCAAGAGGCTGTGCTTCCAGTAGAAATGAATATTGAGTCTACCAGGGTGATGCTGCAAGATAAACTGACACAGGAAGACTACGACGAGGCAATGATCCAGAACTTGTTGGAATTGGACGACATCAGATGTGATGCGCTAAATCGTCTAGAAGCACAAAAGAAAAGGATAGCCAAGGAATACAACCTCAGAGTAATGGCTAAATCATTCAGGGAGGGCGAATTAGTGTGGAAGACTGTGTTACCACTTGGTTCTAAAGACCCAGCGTATGGCAAATGGTTGCCCAATTGGGAAGGCCCATTCATGGTAAAAAATGTGTTTCCAAACGGAGCCTATCATCTACAAGACTTAAATGGAAGAGTGCATACAAGAGTAATAAATGACAAATACTTAAAGAAATATGTGCCCTCATTATGGGAGCACGAAAACAAAATGCACTGAAACAATAATAAGTTCTCATTCAACATGGACGAAAACGTCCTAAGAATACAAGGATAGACGATATAACATCTTACAAAAATATTAATTTTGGCCTGAAGATCGCCGAAAGTCCCCAGGCAGCCCCTTAATGGCCGAAAGCGTCTCCCTCCTCTGACGCCATTCATCCTGTATTCCCATACCCACTGCGTCTAAGTCGACCAGGCTTTTCTCAAAATTGATGCGGGCCAACCCCTCATACTCTGCCATGGACTTGTCCATCTCCTCTACTCGAGTAACGAGGGTCCTCTTCTTAGCCTCCTTCCTCATACGGCTTTCCTCAAGAAGACGCTGAATCTCTTTTAGTTGTCGCTCCAGGTCCAGGAAAATCGATTCTTCGGTCACCATTTCTTCTGTTGTCTCCCTCATGGCCTGATGTCGTGCCTCGAGAGAACCACGAAGCGTTTCTTTCCTCATCATAGAAGAGTGAAGCCCGATCTTCTGGCTGTGCACATTGCGATACCGAGAGAGAAGGTTTGTTATGCCATTTTGCATCTCTTGGAGGAAAAGCCGATCATCAACAGATATTGGCAAGGTAGAGAGCCTATATCCGGCTCAACTCGGAGGAGCTTTTGTCCAATTGAAGGATGTTCTCCGGCCGCGTGGCTTGATTAATTTCTAGAGCAGCAAAGGAAGCATATTGGCCAAGAACCTCCTGAATGACATCCATGTCTGTGCTGATGCCGATCAAAGGTGAAGGAGGCCGAAAAAAAGCAGAGGACAATCGTCCTAAGCGATCCAAAATGTCCTGGATTGTTTGCAGCAATGGGTCGGATACCTGTACACAAAGAAGAAATTAGCAAGTATAAGCCAGACTAAAGACGAACTAGAGAAGAAGAAAAGACTTACCACCCCAGAACCAGAACTAGAGGGCTGACCCACCAGTGCTTCGAATGCTTCAGTCACGGGCTGCCTATCTCTTTGTTGAAATGAAGGCCATGAGGGATGATGGATGCTGGAGGACAAGAGTCGACTGTGGTGCGGCCTAAGGAGAAGACAGCCGAGTAGGAGAACTCGTTGGCAAAATGGGAGACTCAGCCCGATGGGGCAACGGCTGCTCAGGAGGGGCCAGCACTTGGAGTGTCTAAGCAGGAGCTGCGGAAGAAACAACCATGAGAGCCGAAGATGACGACCGCTCAGGCTCAAGAAACTCCACTTGAAGAGAAGAAGGCAGAGGAGCCGGAGACGACGCCTGGGCTAAGACCAAAGCTTGATGAGCAGAAGTGCTGGGAGATACCGCTTCTGGCATCGAATGTTGAGGCGCAGTAGTCAGCCGAACATCTGCAAGAGAATCAGAGTCATATGAATCAGAAATATGAATGATTTCATCTCCTTCGTAAATGCGACGAAGTACGTCGTCTTTATATATAGACCGAGCCTCCTCTAATGACTCCAATTCGGCCAAACTATAGAGGCTGTCCACGTCCCTATAACTCCCTCTAAGTCCTGAGGCAGACATCCTGTACACTAAAGGGTAGAATTGCCTAAGGCAATACCACAGAGCCCCAGTCGGCCAGATAGGCTCTGGCACTTCAGCCTCATCATCCGGATCCTGTACGATTGGTACATAACCGTCCGAGTAGAAGCGCTCAAATGGGGAATGATCACCAGGAATCTCCTCAACTCTTAGACGCGAACGGCTAGACTCAACAGATGGCTCCGTACCTTGGGGGTCGGCTCCAATTGCACCTCCCTCTCCTGGGGATTGCGCCATGACGGGACCTTCGGCAGCGTCATCCTCGTCAGAGGGAAATTGAACAACCGGCATCCCTGCAGGTCCTGCTCCCTCGCTTCCGCCCACAGGAGCTTCGGCTTCCAGAATTCGCGCCGTTTCAGGAACTGCTGAAGACAGATCAATCTTGAGAGCCTGCACAAAAAATGAACAATCATAATATCAGTGTACCTAAAACCTGTATGAATGCAAAAGAAAGCAGGTTTTCAAGCTCATACCTTAGAGCGACGGACGAGTGGAACGTCCGAATCAGAACTTCGGCTGGGAGAAGGCTGCTTCCTTTTAACAAGCTTTATGCTCTTGGGCTTAGACGCTTCAGCTGCCTTCTTCGACCCCGACGGCTCAGGAGATTTGGGGACAAAGGAATAAAAGAAAATACCCTCGCGGGAGGCAAAGAAAAATATCATTCATGGGTCGATGGTCAGAAGCGGTCAAAGTAAGGATGAATAGATGTACAAGAGAGAAATGAGATATGACAAAAGAAGACAGCAAAGAGCGAGTCTCCACCAAGGAGTCCTCAACTTCAGAAACTGAAAAATACCTTAAAACGGTCTGACGACGCAGAATACGAATGAAAGAAGGCAAAAGGCCACCCTTGGACGAGGCCAAATTGACGGGTGACGAAGTTGGGCGAATATGCCTCCACTCCAGCCTTGCCATTGGCCCCAGTCAAGATGTCATGAACCAGGTCGCGGCTGCATAAAAACTTACGCCATATGCGAAGACATGATTCATCTTCTTCCGAAAGAGGAAGGTCATGGACGAAAGACGGACTATTCGACACAGTAAAAGGGAAAAAAGAAGGAACCCGAGGAAGAGTATAAAAATAATCAAAGGTAGCACGAGGAAGGAAAGAAGACGGCCTAAGCTGAGCGCGAAGAGAAGGCCGGCACAAGAGTAAGGGTGAGTCGAATCAATTGTACCAAAAATAGGAAAGTAAGCTCTCAATCAAAGTTGGACGATCCACAAGGGACCAGAAGCAATGGGTGATGACCCCGACCGAAGTTGCTTTTGGAGGATAGCCAACCCCCGATACATGGCGGCAAGAAGAAAAGAGGCCAAGTCTAAATGACAGCCATGGGTGAGATCAGAAGAAATGGGGAGGTAGCCCACCACAGGCTTTTGGATTGGTGTACAAACGATATATTTGCACAGCCAGTAATGAAGGAAGGCTGTACGTTCTAGCATTGAAACCGTACCAGCCATTTTCGAATATGTACGAAGAAGAGAAGAGTAGGACGAAAAGGAGGAATGACCCATTGAAGGAGGGGGAAAACGAAAGTTTGTGGAGGCCGAAATGGTCGCTCCGAGAGGGGTCAAACCAATAAGAGCACCAACATCACGAAGGGTGATAGTAAAGGGCCCGACCGGGAAAATGTATACATTGTACTCAGAAGACCAAAAGAGTAAGGAAATTCGAAACAAACTGCAATCAAAAGCTGGCAGGGACAAGGAAAGCTCAATGAGAGGAAGAAGATGATGCTTGTCTAAAAAGGCACGGGTATCTGCATGTAACAACATATGTTGATACCAGGCTTCGAAAGCTGTATCGGGTTTGGGCCAGGTGCGAATTGGACTGGACTGAGCAAGGACAAAAATGTTGAGTGGTTCAGAAAATGGAGGGCTAGAAGAAGAGGGAAATTGCTGAGCCAACATGGCCGTTGCGATAGCGTTATCGTCAATGAAGATGGGGCCAAGAGCGCATTGACCGAAATCCTCATCGAGAGTGTGAAGACCAAACACGCCCACAAAAGAATCTTCCAATGCCAACTTATAATCAGCGAAAGTTGAGTCGTTAGTTTTAGGAAAAGAGGAAGAAGAAGCCATTGATGACAAAAGGTTAAGAAAACAGAACAAGCGAGTTTACAGAAAAGTTAAGGGTATAGCGAGAGACAGAGGAGGATGAAGCCTTATGAACAGACGAAGGGTTTAACCTGGGACAGTTGTCGCAACATTAATCGTCGAGGAGTAAGAGCAGCGGGAAAACATAAAATGATAGAGAGTTGCCCTAGACAGGTGTTCGAATGCAACTCGCTGCACAAGTGACGTGCGATGGAAGGAAACACGAAAGTGACATAAAAAACGGCTCTTAAATGGGCCTCATGATGAAGCGTGTTGAAAGGGCCGCACATTTATTGCAGATATGATGGGTTTGCGTAGAACTCTAAAGGACGGCCCGACAAACTACAGGGCGAAGAGTCTAACCCGAGTTTATTGAGTTTACTTCGCTCGACCTCACTACTTCGGCCTCCAACAGATCGGCCGAGCCTCAAAATCTTAGCATCGGTCTTCAGAATCGGCCAAGAATATGTGTCAACACTACACTTTCCAAAGATGTCGTCCAAGCCTTCTCTATTATTAACGCAAATATCAAAGACTGATATGACAAGACCATCAGGCCACAAATTTACTTGACAGAGGACCAGACTTTGGGCAGGGAGCCCTTCCAATCGATCAGACAACACGTGAAAAAACCATTCACGTGACAACAGTACCAAGGTCTCATCACCACCTATTTAAAGGACAACCTTACTAACAAGACTCTCCATAGTCAAACAGAGTCCCGAAAATGAGAAGGAAAAGATCGAAAGAGGCAGAGCAGAGTTGGGAAAAGTAAAAGCTCTGCATTAAACATAGGCCATCAGAGGTTGAAGCTTCTCTTTAGTAAGGTGTGAAATGGAATGTAAGAAGACTCGCTAACGGCCATCCACGCGGCGTAAGGTGTGAAATGAAATGTAAGGTTGTGGATGGGCTGTGTCCATTAGCGAAAATGTCCGAGGTCCTTGTGTGGAAGGTATTGCACCTCCCGAGTTGCGAATGGGTTAAGCTCGTTAACAACAGCTTGTCTGAGCTTCTCTACGCGGAGCATGCTGCTTACTTGGGACCTCAGATTCTATAGACTGGGGATTGGCCGAATGAGGGACCGGCCGAAGGCGGAAACAGTGATCATACAAGTTTCCATCACTCTAATACATACGCCGTTTCGCCTTTCCGACCGAAAATTCGCTCCCCAGATTCTCTGGACTGAGGGATTAGCCGAATGATGGGCCGGTCGATCAAACAGGCTAGCTGAGGACGAAAGGAAACGTCTGTCAGGACAACCCTCGGTTGGCGTAGTGTCTTCCCTGAAACGAGGAAGAACGAACCAGAATGGAAACTAAAAAATTCACCTTGATCTTCATGTCCAGTGCCATCAAGGTAAATTTGGGGGACAATTGTTAACAAACGAAAATCTCCACCATAGAACGAAATCGCCCTGAGACTAAAGAAGAGCGAAGGGAAAAAAGGCGATGGACCAAAGGGCGATAAAGAGCGTGGGGCGATCGGACTACGGTTAGGACGAAAGCCCATGATGCGGTTACGTTTAGGACGAGAACCCATGATACGGTTACTTCCACGATCATGGCAGTTGGACAGTTTTCCTCCACAACCAAGCAGTTGAAACACGTAACTCAGCGGTTACAGGCACGATCCAGCAACTGCAAAAAGATACTGGAACCGCTTAAAATGGTTGACAAACTTCACTATTAAAGCTTATCTATGCCAAGAGAGAAAAGCCCGATCAAATGAAGACTCAAATGAGCATATTTTTATTTTTCATTTCCTAGATTGTAATCTTAGGACTGTAACTTGTGTGCTTACGCCCCTTGGAGGCTTATTCACTTAATCAAACACCCCTTGCTGGGACATTATCTCAGGAGGTTTGAACCTTACACGCTCTTCCTTCTTCACGCATAAAAATTGCGCAAACACTAATATAATAATAACACTGATATAATAATACTAATAATAATTTTAAGAAATAATTTTTATAATAATTAAATAATGATAACATCAATAATAATTATAATAAAATAATAACACACAAACAAAATATATATAATATATATATATGTATGTTAAATATTAGTAATCTTCTCATAACGCCACGTGACACTTAATCTTTACCGTGTTATTATTTTATTAAATTATTAAAATTAAAATATCTCCACAATTAATAAATTAAAAGAATAAATATATTACAATATAAAATATAATCTCATATAAAATAAGAAATCTATTAATTTGATTTTTTTAAATTTTTATTATTGAGGTATAAATTATATATAAAATTCAATCATTTTTAAGTTTCCTGATCGTGTCAGTGGCACTTAATCTTTATAGTTAATTTTTATTATTAAATTATAAATTAAAATATCTTTACAAATATTTTTATTTCAAAAACTATATATTAAAATAAGAAATCTATTACGATATGAAAACATAATCTCCTATTAAAATAATAAATATATTAATTTAATTAATTAATATTGTAATTTATTATTATTAAGTTATAAAATCTTATATCATATATATATATATATAATATATATATATATATATATATATATATATATATATATATATTTTCAAGTTTTCTCATCGTGCCACATAACACATATCTATACAATAATTTATAATAAAATTAAAATATATCTAATTATTTTTTGTTAATAAATTATTAAAATAAAGAAACATATTACAGATAATAAAATATAATCTCCATTAAAATAAGAAATTATTATAATAAAATACATATATAATATCTTATTAAAAAATATATGTAGTACATAATCTCTATAATTATTTATTATTAAATTATAAAAGTAAAGATAATAAATTATTAAAAAAAAAACCTATATAATGTAAAACAAAATCTCTAATTTCTTATTAATTGTAAGATTACAATTTCTCTAAAATAATTTTTTATTATTAATTATGAAATAAATAGTAATAATATTACAATAAGAAGACATATTATAATCTTTCATTAAAATTAAAAAAAAACATAAGTGGCACATAATCTTTACTATTAATCTTTTATTACCTATTTAAAATAATAAAACATGTATATTCTCATATTAAAATAAAAACATATGTGACACATAATCTTTATAATTATTTTTTAATTAAATTATAAAATTGAAATAAGAAATTGTTAAAGTAAGAATCAATTACAGTTAAAATCATACTCTACTAAAATAAGAAACCTAAATAGCAACCGCTAACTAAACCTAGTCATGAAATAATTTTTTAGATTTCGGGTCTATTTTTGTTTGTTATTTAATTTTGAATTAAGTCTATAAGTTTTTTTTTATAAATTTATTATTTGTTGTGCTTAGGATGTAGACTCTAACTGTTAGCTCTTACACCGTGAATCTAGACAGGTCAAGATTCAAGTTCGAAAAGAAAAATTAAGTTTAAATTGAATAAATTACATTGAAATTCATTGAAATTCAATCGAAAGAAAAATTAAATATTTTTAAGGTTATTTATATATATGGATATGTTTTCAAATGAGAGATAAATAGGAGAGAGACTCTAATTTAAGTTAGAAATATTATTTAAAAATTGAGAGACAAACAAATGAGGTATAAATATTTAGTGTATGTAAATCGTCTATTTTAAACTATAAAACTAACGAGATCCATAACATTTACAAGATAAATACATAAAATATAATTAGTATTTTTGTTATGATATGAAATTATAGTTAACCAAATTTTGAATGGATGGACCGAACTTTGGAAAACCATAATTCATTTACTCTATAAATATGTGCCTTTCAAGGAAAGAAATCTTACCACATAACAAGTTACAAATCTTTATAATATTTTTAGATATAAAACACATTCCATTGAATTTAACTCAAATTCAAATTGAAAAACATGGAATGATACGAATCAAATGATGTAACTTTTCCAAAAGATACATTCATTTGGTGTAAAGTACCTCCTCATTGGCAATCATCCACATCTCTAAATACATCCTTGTTTGTTGTGTTTAGATGATCTTCTATTTCTTTTTATTCATTTTCTTTAAATTTTCATCAAATGTTTTTCAATTAAAAGAGTGTTCTTTGGTTGTATTTGGTTCATTCGAAAACTGTTACACCGAACTCCATTGTATTTTGAAATACATTTCCTATTGATCCTCTTGTGATTTCATGGTTTTCTAATGAAAATGAAGAAACATCTCTTAAAAAATAACGATTACTTACTTTGGATAATCCTTTATTGGGTCGAGTACCCCATTTTCACAACATATATATGATATCGTTTTCTTTTTATAGTCATGATACTTTTTAAATTTTTTCACTTAAAATTAGAGCAAATAAATTTTATTTCCACATATCTAGGTGATGTTTCATATTATTATTTTTTCACCTAAAACGAAAATATGTAATATGATTT